>CM074718.1:700684651-700962821 GCA_037306005.1 Rhinophrynus dorsalis
GGTAGAAGAGACAGCAGTGTGTATCGGTGGGCAGAAAAGACAGCAGTCTGTGTCAGTAGGTAGAAGAGACAGCAGTGTGTATCGGTGGGTAGAAAAGACAGCAGAGTGTATCAGTAGTGTAGAAGAGACAGCAGTGTGTATCAGTAGGTAGAAGAGACAGCAAGTCTGTAACAGTAGGTAGAAGAGACAGCAGTCTGTATCAGTAGGTAGAAGAGACAGCAGTGTGTATCAGTGGGTAGAAGAGACAGCAGTGTGTATCAGTGGGTAGAAGAGACAGCAGTGTGTATCAGTGGTAGAAGAGACAGCAGTGTGTATCAGTGGGTAGAAGAGACAGCAGTCTGTATCAGTAGGTAGAAGAGATAGCAGTGTGTATCAGTAGGTAGAAGAGACAGCAGTCTGTATCAGGAGGTAGAAGAGACAGCAGTGTGTATCAGTGGGTAGAAGAGACAGCAGTCTGTATCAGTAGGTAGAAGAGATAGCAGTGTGTATCAGTAGGTAGAAGAGACAGCAGTCTGTATCAGTAGGTAGAAGAGACAGCAGTCTGTATCAGTAGGTAGAAGAGACAGCAGTGTGTATCAGTGGGTAGAAGAGACAGCAGTGTGTATCAGTGCGTAGAAGAGACAGCAGTGTGTATCAGTAGGTAGAAGAGACAGCAGTGTGTATCAGTGGGTAGAAGAGACAGCAGTGTGGTTTCAGTAGGTATAAGATACAGCAGTGTGTATCAGTGGTAGAAGAGACAGGAGTGTTTATCAGTAGGTAGAAGAGACAGCAGTCTGTATTAGTAGGTAGAAGAGACAGCAGTGTTTATCAGTAGGTAGAAGAGACAGCAGTTCTGTATCAGTAGGTAGAAGAGACAGCAGTGTGTATCAGTTGGTAGAAGAGACAGCAGTCTGTAACAGTAGGTAGAATAGACAGCAGTGTGTATCAGTAGGTAGAAGATGAGCAGTGTGTATCAGTGGGTAGAAAGAGACAGCAGTGTGTATCAGTAGGTAGAAGAGACAGCAGTGTGTATCAGTAGGTAGAAGATACAGCAGTCTGTAACAGTAGGTAGAAGAGACAGCAGTGTGTATCAGTGGTAGAAGAGACAGCAGTGTTTATCAGTGGGTAGAAGAGACAGTGTGTATCAGTAGGTAGAAGAGACAGTAGTCAGTATCAGTGTGGTAGAAGAGACAGAAGTCTGTATCAGTAGGTAGAAGAGACAGCAGTGTGTATCAGTAGGTAGAAGAGACAGCAGTCTGTATCAGTGGGTAGAAGAGACAGCAGTGTGTATCAGTGGGTAGAAGAGACAGCAGTCTGTATCAGGAGGTAGAAGAGGCAAGCATTGTGTATCAGTAGGTAGAAGAGACAGCAGTCTGTATCAGTAGGTACAAGAGATAGCAGTGTGTATCAGTAGGCAGAAGAGACAGCAGTCTGTATCAGTTGGTAGAAGAGACAGCAGTGTGTATCAGTGGTAGAAGAGACAGAAGTCTGTATCAGTAGGTAGAAGAGACAGCAGTTGTGTATCAGTAGGTAGATAGAAGAGACAGGCAGTCTGTATCAGTAGGTAGAAGAGACAGCAAGTGGTGTAACAGTAGGTAGAAGAGACAGCAGTCTGTATCAGTAGGTAGAAGAGACCAGCAGTCTGTATAAGTGGGTAGAAGAGACAGTAGTGTGTAACAGTAGGTAGAAGAGACAGCAGTCTGTAATTAGTAGGTAAAAGAGATAGCAGTGTGTATCAGCAGGTAGAGAGAGACAGCAGTGTGTATCAGTAGGTAGAAGAGACAGCAGTGTGTATCAGTGGTAGAAGAGACAGCGATGTGTATCAGTGGGTAGAAGAGACAGCAGTCTGTATAAGTGGGTAGAAGAGACAGCAGTCTGTATCAGTAGGTAGAAGACAGACAGCAGTCTGTATCAGTTGGTAGAAGATGAGAGCAGTCTGTATCAGTGGGTAGAAGAGACAGCATTGTGTATCAGTAGGTAGAAGAGTACGCAAGTCTGTAGCTAGGTAGAAGAGACAGGCAGTGTGTATCAGTAGGTAGAAAGAGACAGCAGTCTGTATCAGTGGGTAGAAGAGACAGCAGTGTGTATCAGTGGGTAGAAGAGACAGCAGTCTGTATCAGTAGGTAGAAGAGGCAGCATTGTGTATCAGTAGGTAGAAGAGACAGCAGTCTGTATCAGTAGGTACAAGAGATAGCAGTGTGTATCAGTAGGCAGAAGAGACAGCAGTCTGTATCAGTTGGTAGAAGAGACAGCAGTGTGTATCAGTGGTAGAAGAGACAGAAGTCTGTGATCAGTAGGTAGAAGAGACAGCAGTGTGTATCAGTAGGTAGAAGAGACAGCAGTGTGTATCAGTAGTGTAGAAGATGACAGCAGTCTGTATCAGTGGGTAGAAGAGACAGCAGTGTGTATCAGTGGGTAGAAGAGACAGCAGTCTGTATCAGTAGTAGAAGAGGCAGCATTGTGTATCAGTAGGTAGAAGAGACAGCAGTCTGTATCAGTAGGTACAAGAGATAGCAGTGTGTATCAGTAGGCAGAAGAGGACAGCAGTCTGTATCAGTTGGTAGAAGAGACAGCAGTGTGTATCAGTGGTAGAAAGAGACAGAACGTCTGTATCAGTAGGTAGAAGAGACAGCAGTGTGTATCAGTAGGTAGAAGAGACAAGCAGTCTGTATCAGTAGGTAGGAAGAGACAGCAGTGTGTAACAGTAGTAGAAGAGACAGCAGTCTGTATCAGTAGGTAGAAGAGACAGCAGTCTGTATAAGTGGGTAGAAGAGACAGTAGTGTGTTGTAACAGTAGGTAGAAGAGACAGCAGTCTGTTATTAGTAGGTAAAAGAGATAGCAGTGTGTATCAAGCAGGTAGAAGAAGACCAGCAGTGTGTATCAGTAGGTAGAAGAGACAGCAGTGTGTATCAGTGGTAGAAGAAGACAGCGATGTGTATCAGTGGGTAGAAGAGACAGCAGTCTGTATAAGTGGGTAGAAGAGACAGCAGTCTGTATCAGTAGGTAGAAGAGACAGCAGTCTGTATCAGTTGGTAGAAGAGAGAGCAGTCTGTATCATGTGGGTAGAAGAGACAGCAGTGTGTATCAGTAGTAAAAGAGGACCGCCAGTGTGGTAGAAGAGACAGCAGTCTGTATCAGTTGGTAGAAGAGAGAGCAGTCTGTATCAGTGGGTAGAAGAGACAGCAGTGTGTATCAGTAGGTAAAAGAGACCGCAGTGTGTATCAATAGGTAGAAGAGACAGCAGTGTGTATCGGTGGGCAGAAAAGACAGCAGTCTGTGTCAGTAAGTAGAAGAGACAGCAGTGTGTATCGGTGGGTAAAAAAGACAGCAGTGTGTATCAGTGGGTAGAAGAGACAGCAGTGTGTATCAGTAGGTAGAAGAGACAGCAGTGTGTATCAGTAGGTAGAAGAGACAGCAGTCTGTAACAGTAGGTAGAAGAGACAGCAGTGTGTATCAGTGGGTAGAAGAGACAGCAGTGTTTATCAGTGGGTAGAAGAGACAGTGTTTATCAGTAGGTAGAAGAGACAGTAGTCTGTATCAGTGGGTAGAAGAGACAGAAGTCTGTATCAGTAGGTAGAAGAGACAGCAGTGTGTATCAGTAGGTAGAAGAGACAGCAGTCTGTATCAGTGGGTAGAAGAGACAGCAGTCTGTATCAGTAGGTAGAAGAGGCAGCATTGTGTATCAGTAGGTAGAAGAGGATGCATTGTGTATCAGTAGGTAGAAGAGACAGCAGTCTGTATCAGTAGGTAGAAGAGATAGCAGTGTGTATCAGTAGGCAGAAGAGACAGCAGTCTGTATCAGTTGGTAGAAGAGACAGCAGTGTGTATCAGTGGTAGAAGAGACAGAAGTCTGTATCAGTAGGTAGAAGAGACAGCAGTGTGTATCAGTAGGTAGAAGAGAGAGCAGTCTGTATCAGTAGGTAGAAGAGACAGCAGTGTGTAACAGTAGGTAGAAGAGACAGCAGTCTGTATCAGTAGGTAGAAGAGACAGCAGTCTGTATAAGTGGGTAGAAGAGACAGTAGTGTGTATCAGCAGGTAGAAGAGACAGCAGTGTGTATCAGTAGGTAGAAGAGACAGCAGTATGTATCAGTGGTAGAAGAGACAGCGATGTGTATCAGTGGGTAGAAGAGACAGCAGTCTGTATAAGTGGGTAGAAGAGACAGCAGTCTGTATCAGTAGGTAGAAGAGACAGCAGTGTGTATCCCCTGACGAAGCCGCTACTGGCGACAAGCGTTGGGATGGGTGTGGGTTAGGAGGTTACTCTCTTGCTCCGGGATACGTAGCAGACATTATCCTTTAATATTATCTGAGATGAGTATAATATTTTTTTTCTTTTTTGTAGCACGGTTATATTTAATATTATAACCTCAGAGCTTTGTCTCTTACTTACACTTGGTGTTGGTGTTGTTATATGCACTTATGGTATTTGTGTACTCACTAATAATTCTTTATTATAGAATATTCTATTTGTCTCTAGGATTTTTGTATGCATGGATGGGACAATTTGTGGCCAAAATATTTATATCAAAATAATTTTATTTTGATTTATTTTGTACGTGATGCACCAGGAGCTTGAGAGTTTCTTCTTTTGTTTTTAATTATATTTTAAATTGTATGTTGATCTTCTGATTGTATAGCTGACAATAAAGATTTATTTGGATTTATTATTGTGTTTTTCATGTGCCTCTGAGATAAAACCCTGCTGTGTTTAGGGAAGATGAGGGATAGAGAGGAGACTCCTCTTTGAGTTTTTTCTCTCTTTTTTCCTTCTTCTTTCCTTTTGGTTTAGTGTATTGTTTGGGGTCAAAGGGTGCACCGGATTCCTTTGTAGATTATTTAGTATTTAGATTCACTTTGGTGCCTGCTCCGCTTTGGGTTTATGTGTATCAGTGGTAGAAGAGACAGAAGTCTGTATTAGTAGGTAGAAGAGACAGCAGTGTGTATCAGTAGGTAGAAGAGACAGCAGTGTATCAGTGGGTAGAAGAGACAGCAGTGTGTATCAGTGGTAGAAGAGACAGAAGTCTGTATCAGTAGGTAGAAGAGACAGCAGTGTGTATCAGTAGGTAGAAGAGACAGCAGTCTGTATCAGTAGGTAGAAGAGACAGCAGTCTGTATAAGTGGGTAGGTAGAGAGACAGCAGTCTGTATCAGTAGGTAGAAGAGACAGTAGTCTGTATCAGTAGGTAGAAGAGACAGCAGTCTGTATCAGTAGGTAGAAGAGACAGCAGTGTGAATCAGTAGGTAGAAGAGACAGCAGTCTGTATCAGTGGTAGAAGAGACAGAAGTCTGTATCAGTAGGTAGAAGAGACAGCAGTGTGTATCAGTAGGTAGAAGAGACAGCAGTCTGTATCAGTAGGTAGAAGAGACAGCAGTGTGTATCAGTGGGTAGAAGAGACAGCAGTCTGTATCAGTAGGTAGAGGAGACAGCAGTGTGTATCAGTGGGTAGAGGAGACAGCAGTCTGTATAAGTGGGTAGAAGAGACAGCAGTCTGTATCAGTAGGTAGAAGAGACAGTAGTCTGTATCAGTATGTAGAAGAGACAGCAGTCTGTATCAGTAGGTAGAAGAGACAGCAGTCTGTATCAGGAGGTAGAAGAGACAGCAGTGTGTATCAGTGGGTAGAAGAGACAGCAGTCTGTATCAGTAGGTAGAGGAGACAGCAGTGTGTATCAGTGGGTAGAGGAGACAGCAGTCTGTATCAGTAGGTAGAAGAGACAGCAGTGTGTATCAGTAGGTAGAGGAGACAGCAGTTTGTATCAGTAGGTAGAAGAGACAGCAGTGTGAATCAGTAGGTAGAAGAGACAGCAGTCTGTATCAGTAGGTAGAAGAGACAGCAGTGTGAATCAGTAGGTAGAAGAGACAGCAGTCTGTATCAGTAGGTAGAAGAAACAGCAGTGTGTATCAGTAGGTAGAAGAGACAGTAGTCTGTATCAGTAGGTAGAAGAGACAGCAGTCTGTATCAGTAGGTAGAAGAGACAGCAGTGTGAATCAGTAGGTAGAAGAGACAGCAGTCTGTATCAGTAGGTAGAAGAGACAGCAGTGTGTATCAGTAGGTAGAAGAGACAACAGTCTGTATCAGTAGGTAGAAGAGACAGCAGTGTGTATCAGTAGGTAGAAGAGACAGTTGTCTGTATCAGTGGGTAGAAGAGACAGAAGTCTGTATCCGTAGGTAGAAGAGACAGCAGTGTGTATCAGTAGGTAGAAGAGACAGCAGTCTGTATCAGTGGGTAAAAGAGACAGCAGTCTGTATCAGTAGGTAGAAGAGGCAGCATTTTGTATCAGTAGGTAGAAGAGACAGCAGTCTGTATCAGTAGGTACAAGAGACAGCAGTGTGTATCAGTGGGTAGAAGAAACAGCAGTGTGTATCAGTGGGTAGAAGAGACAGCAGTCTGTATCAGTAGTAGAAGAGACAGCAGTGTGTATCAGTAGGTAGAAGAGACAGCAGTCTGTATCAGGAGGTAGAAGAGACAGCAGTGTGTATCAGTAGGTAGAAGAGACATCAGTGTGTATCAGTAGGTAGAAGAGACAGCAGTGTGTATCAGTAGTAGAAGAGACAGCAGTCTGTATCAGTAGGTAGAAGAGACAGCAGTGTGTATCAGTAGGTAGAAGAGACAGCAGTGTGTATCAGTGGTAGAAGAGACAGCAGTGTGTATCAGTAGGTAGAAGAGACAGCAGTGTGTATCAGTAGGTAGGAGAGACATCAGTGTGTATCAGTAGGTAGAAAAGACATCAGTCTGTATCAGTAGGTAGAAGAGACAGCAGTCTGTATCAGTAGGTAGAAGAGACAGCAGTGTGTATCAGTGGGTAGAAGAGACAGCAGTGTGTATCAGTGGTAGAAGAGACAGCAGTGTGTATCAGTAGGTATAAGATACAGCAGTGTGTATCAGTGGTAGAAGAGACAGTAGTGTTTATCAGTAGGTAGAAGAGACAGCAGTCTGTATTAGTAGGTAGAAGAGACAGCAGTGTTTATCAGTAGGTAGAAGAGACAGCAGTCTGTATCAGTAGGTAGAAGAGACAGCAGTGTGTATCAGTTGGTAGAAGAGACAGCAGTCTGTAACAGTAGGTAGAATAGACAGCAGTGTGTATCAGTAGGTAGAAGAGACAGCAGTCTGTATCAGTTGGTAGAAGAGAGAACAGTCTGTATCAGTAGGTAGAAGAGACAGCAGTGTGTATCAGTAGGTAGAAGAGACAGCAGTGTGTATCGGTGGGCAGAAAAGACAGCAGTCTGTGTCAGTAGGTAGAAGAGACAGCAGTGTGTATCGGTGGGTAGAAAAGACAGCAGAGTGTATCAGTAGGTAGAAGAGACAGCAGTGTGTATCAGTAGGTAGAAGAGACAGCAGTCTGTAACAGTAGGTAGAAGAGACAGCAGTGTGTATCAGTGGGTAGAAGAGACAGCAGTGTGTATCAGTGGGTAGAAGAGACAGCAGTGTGTATCAGTGGGTAGAAGAGACAGCAGTCTGTATCAGTAGGTAGAAGAGACAGCAGTGTGTATCAGTAGGTAGAAGAGACAGCAGTGTTTATCAGTGGGTAGAAGAGACAGCAGTCTGTATCAGTGGGTAGAAGAGACAGCAGTCTGTATCAGTAGGTAGAAGAAATAGCAGTGTGTATCAGTAGGTAGAAGAGACAGCAGTCTGTATCAGTAGGTAGAGGAGACAGCAGTCTGTATCAGTAGGTAGAAGAGACAGCAGTCTGTATCAGTAGGTGGAAGAGACAGCAGTGTGTATCAGTAGGTAGAGGAGACAGCAGTTTGTATCAGTGGGTAGAAGAGACATCAGTCTGTATCAGTAGGTAGAAGAGACAGCAGTGTGTATCAGAATGTAGAAGAGACAGCAGTCTGTATAAGTAGGTAGAAGAGACAGCAGTGTGTATCAGTAGGTAGAAGAGACAGCAGTCTGTATCAGTAGGTAGAAAAGACAGCAGTGTGTATCAGTGAGTAGAAGAGACAGCAGTGTGTATCAGTGGGTAGAAGAGACAGCAGTCTGTATCAGTTGGTAGAAGAGACAGCAGTGTGTATCAGTAGGTAGAAGAGACAGCAGTGTGTATCAGTGGGTAGAATAGACAGCAGTGTGTATCAGTAGGTAGAAGAGATAGCAGTCTGTATCAGTAGGTAGAAGAGACAGCAGTGTGTATCAGTAGGTAGAAGAGACCGCAGTCTGTATCAGTAGGTAGAAGAGACAGCAGTGTGTATCAGTAGGTAGAAGAGACAGCAGTGTGTATCAGTAGGTAGAAGAGACAGCAGTCTGTATCAGTGGGTAGAAGAGACAGCAGTGTGTATCAGTGGGTAGAAGAGACAACAGTCTGTATCAGTGGGTAGAAGAGACAGCAGTGTGTATCAGTAGGTAGAAGAGACAACAGTCTGTATCAGTGGGTAGAAAAGACAGCAGTGTGTATCAGTAGGCAGAAGAGACAGCAGTGTGTATCAGTAGGTAGAAGAGACAGCAGTCTGTATCAGTGGGTAGAAGAGACAGCAGTGTGTATCAGTAGGTAGAAGAGACAACAGTGTGTATCAGTGGGAAGAAGAGACAGCAGTCTGTATCAGTAGGTAGAAGAGATAGCAGTCTGTGTATCAGTAGGTAGAAGAGACAGCAGTGTGTATCAGTAGGTAGAAGAGACAGCAGTCTGTATCAGTAGGTAGAAGAAACAGCAGTCTGTATCAGTAGGTAGAAGAGAAAGCAGTGTATATCAGTAGGTAGAAGAGACAGCAGTGTGTATCAGTGGGTAGAAGAGACAGCAGTCTGTATCAGTAGGTAGAAGAGACAGCAGTGTGTATCAGTAGGTAGAAGAGACAGCAGTGTGTATCAGTGGGTAGAAGAGACAGCAGTCTGTATCAGTAGGTAGAAGAGACAACAGTCTGTATCAGTGGGGAGAAGAGACAGCATTGTGTATCAGTGGGTAGAAGAGACAGCAGTCTGTATCAGTAGGTAGAAGAGACAGCAGTCTGTATCAGTAGGTAGAAGAGACAGCAGTGTGTCAGTGGGTAGAAGAGACAGCAGTGTGTATCAGTAGGTAGAAGAGACAGCAGTCTGTATCAGTTGGTAGAAGAGAGAGCAGTCTGTATCAGTGGGTAGAAGAGACAGCAGTGTGTATCAGTAGGTAGAAGAGACCGCAGTCTGTATCAGTAGGTAGAAGAGAGAGCAGTGTGTATCAGTAGGTAGAAGAGACAGCAGTGTGTATCGGTGGGCAGAAAAGACAGCAGTCTGTGTCAGTAGGTAGAAGAGACAGCAGTGTGTGTCGGTGGGTAGAAAAGACAGCAGAGTGTATCAGTAGGTAGAAGAGACAGCAGTGTGTATCAGTAGGTAGAATAGACAGCAGACTGTATCAGTAGGTAGAAGAGACAGCAGTGTGTATCAGTAGGTAGAAGAGACAGCAGTCTGTAACAGTAGGTAGAAGAGACAGCAGTGTGTATCAGTGGGTAGAAGAGACAGCAGTGTGTATCAGTGGTAGAAGAGACAGCAGTGTGTATCAGTGGGTAGAAGAGACAGCAGTCTGTATCAGTAGGTAGAAGAGATAGCAGTGTGTATCAGTAGGTAGAAGAGACAGCAGTCTGTATCAGGAGGTAGAAGAGACAGCAGTGTGTATCAGTAGGTAGAAGAGACAGCAGTCTGTATCAGTAGGTAGAAGAGACAGCAGTCTGTATCAGTAGGTAGAAGAGACAGCAGTGTGTATCAGTGGGTAGAAGAGACAGCAGTGTGTATCAGTGGTAGAAGAGACAGCAGTGTGTATCAGTAGGTATAAGATACAGCAGTGTGTATCAGTGGTAGAAGAGACAGGAGTGTTTATCAGTAGGTAGAAGAGACAGCAGTCTGTATTAGTAGGTAGAAGAGACAGCAGTCTGTATCAGTAGGTAGAAGAGACAGCAGTGTGTATCAGTTGGTAGAAGAGACAGCAGTCTGTAACAGTAGGTAGAATAGACAGCAGTGTGTATCAGTAGGTAGAAGAGAGCAGTGTGTATCAGTGGGTAGAAGAGACAGCAGTGTGTATCAGTAGGTAAAAGAGACAGCATTCTGTAACAGTAGGTAGAAGAGACAGCAGTGTGTATCAGTGGGTAGAAGAGACAGCAGTGTTTATCAGTGGGTAGAAGAGACAGTGTGTATCAGTAGGTAGAAGAGACAGTAGTCTGTATCAGTGGGTAGAAGAGACAGAAGTCTGTATCAGTAGGTAGAAGAGACAGCAGTGTGTATCAGTAGGTAGAAGAGACAGCAGTCTGTATCAGTGGGTAGAAGAGACAGCAGTCTGTATCAGTAGGTAGAAGAGGCAGCATTGTGTATCAGTAGGTAGAAGAGACAGCAGTCTGTATCAGTAGGTACAAGAGATAGCAGTGTGTATCAGTAGGCAGAAGAGACAGCAGTCTGTATCAGTTGGTAGAAGAGACAGCAGTGTGTATCAGTGGGTAGAGGAGACAGCAGTTTGTATCAGTAGGTAGAAGAGACAGCAGTGTGAATCAGTAGGTAGAAGAGACAGCAATCTGTATCAGTAGGTAGAAGAGACAGCAGTGTGAATCAGTAGGTAGAAGAGACAGCAGTCTGTATCAGTAGGTAGAAGAAACAGCAGTCTGTATCAGTAGGTAGAAGAGACAGCAGTGTGTATCAGTAGGTAGAAGAGACAGTTGTCTTTATCAGTGGGTAGAAGAGACAGAAGTCTGTATCAGTAGGTAGAAGAGACAGCAGTGTGTATCAGTAGGTAGAAGAGACAGCAGTCTGTATCAGTAGGTAGAAGAGGCAGCATTTTGTATCAGTAGGTAGAAGAGACAGCAGTCTGTATCAGTAGGTAGAAGAGACAGCAGTGTGTAACAGTAGGTAGAAGAGACAGCAGTCTGTATCAGTAGGTAGAAGAAACAGCAGTCTGTATCAGTAGGTAGAAGAGACAGCAGTGTGTATCAGTAGGTAGAAGAGACAGTTGTCTTTATCAGTGGGTAGAAGAGACAGAAGTCTGTATCAGTAGGTAGAAGAGACAGCAGTGTGTATCAGTAGGTAGAAGAGACAGCAGTCTGTATCAGTGGGTAGAAGAGACAGCAGTCTGTATCAGTAGGTAGAAGAGGCAGCATTTTGTATCAGTAGGTAAGGGAGGGATAAAAAGAGATAGCAGTCTGTATCAGTAGGTACAAGAGACAGCAGTGTGTATCAGTGGGTAGAAGAGACAGCAGTGTGTATCAGTGGGTAGAAGAGACAGCAGTCTGTATCAGTAGGTAGAAGAGATAGCAGTGTGTATCAGTAGGTAGAAGAGACAGCAGTCTGTATCAGGAGGTAGAAGAGACAGCAGTGTGTATCAGTAGGTAGAAGAGACAGTAGTCTGTATCAGTAGGTAGAAGAGGACAGCAGTGTGTATCAGTGGGTAGAAGAGACAGCAGTGTGTATCAGTGGTAGACGAGACAGCAGTGTGTATCAGTAGGTATAAGATACAGCAGTGTGTATCAGTGGTAGAAGAGACAGCAGTGTTTATCAGTAGGTAGAAGAGACAGCAGTCTGTATCAGTAGGTAGAAGAGACAGCAGTGTGTATCAGTAGGTAGAAGAGACAGCAGTGTGTATCAGTGGGTAGAAGAGACAGAAGTCTGTATCAGTGGGTAGAAGAGACAGCAGTGTGTATCAGTAGGTAGAAGAGACAGCAGTCTGTATCAGTGGGTAGAAGAGACAGCAGTCTGTATCAGTAGGTAGAAGAGGCAGCATTGTGTATCAGTAGGTAGAAGAGACAGCAGTCTGTATCAGAAGGTAGAAGAGATAGCAATGTGTATCAGTAGGCAGAAGAGACAGCAGTCTGTATCAGTGGTAGAAGAGACAGCAGTGTGTATCAGTGGTAGAAGAGACAGAAGTCTGTATCAGTAGGTAGAAGAGACAGCAGTGTGTATCAGTAGGTAGAAGAGACAGCAGTCTGTATCAGTAGGTAGAAGAAACAGCAGTCTGTATGAGTAGGTAGAAGAGACAGCAGTGTGTATCAGTAGGTAGAAGAGACAGTTGTCTTTATCAGTGGGTAGAAGAGACAGAAGTCTGTATCAGTAGGTAGAAGAGACAGCAGTGTGTATCAGTAGGTAGAAGAGACAGCAGTCTGTATCAGTGGGTAGAAGAGACAGCAGTCTGTATCAGTAGGTAGAAGAGGCAGCATTTTGTATCAGTAGGTAGAAGAGATAGCAGTCTGTATCAGTAGGTACAAGAGACAGCAGTGTGTATCAGTGGGTAGAAGAGACAGCAGTGTGTATCAGTGGGTAGAAGAGACAGCAGTCTGTATCAGTAGGTAGAAGAGATAGCAGTGTGTATCAGTAGGTAGAAGAGACAGCAGTCTGTATCAGGAGGTAGAAGAGACAGCAGTGTGTATCAGTAGGTAGAAGAGACAGCAGTCTGTATCAGTAGGTAGAAGAGACAGCAGTGTGTATCAGTGGGTAGAAGAGACAGCAGTGTGTATCAGTGGTAGAAGAGACAGCAGTGTGTATCAGTAGGTATAAGATACAGCAGTGTGTATCAGTGGTAGAAGAGACAGCAGTGTTTATCAGTAGGTAGAAGAGACAGCAGTCTGTATCAGTAGGTAGAAGAGACAGCAGTGTGTATCAGTTGGTAGAAGAGACAGCAGTCTGTAACAGTAGGTAGAATAGACAGAGGTGTGTATCAGTGGGTAGAAGAGACAGCAGTGTGTATCAGTGGGTAGAAGAGACAGTGTGTATCAGTAGGTAGAAGAGACAGTAGTCTGTATCAGTGGGTAGAAGAGACAGAAGTCTGTATCAGTAGGTAGATGAGACAGCAGTGTGTATCAGTAGGTAGAAGAGACAGCAGTCTGTATCAGTGGGTAGAAGAGACAGCAGTCTGTATCAGTAGGTAGAAGAGACAGCAGTCTGTACAGGTAGGTATAAGAGACAGCAGTGTGTATCCGTGGGTAGAAAAGACAGCAGTGTGTATCAGTGGTAGAAGAGACAGCAGTGTGTATCAGTGGGTAGAAGAGACAGTGTGTATCAGTAGGTAGAAGAGACAGTAGTCTGTATCAGTGGGTAGAAGAGACAGCAGTGTGTATCAGTGGTAGAAGAGACAGAAGTCTGTATCAGTAGGTAGAAGAGACAGCAGTGTGTATCAGTAGGTAGAAGAGACAGCAGTCTGTATCAGTAGGTAGAAGAGACAGCAGTCTGTATCAGTAGGTAGAAGAGACAGCAGTGTGTATCAGTGGGTAGAAGAGACAGTGTGTATCAGTAGGTAGAAGAGACAGTAGTCTGTATCAGTAGGTAGAAGAGGCAGCATTTTGTATCAGTAGGTAGAAGAGACAGTTGTCTTTATCAGTGGGTAGAAGAGACAGAAGTCTGTATCAGTAGGTAGAAGAGACAGCAGTGTGTATCAGTAGGTAGAAGAGACAGCAGTCTGTATCAGTAGGTAGAAGAGGCAGCATTTTGTATCAGTAGGTAGAAGAGACAGCAGTCTGTATCAGTAGGTAGAAGAGACAGCAGTGTGTAACAGTAGGTAGAAGAGACAGCAGTCTGTATCAGTAGGTAGAAGAAACAGCAGTCTGTATCAGTAGGTAGAAGAGACAGCAGTGTGTATCAGTAGGTAGAAGAGACAGTTGTCTTTATCAGTGGGTAGAAGAGACAGAAGTCTGTATCAGTAGGTAGAAGAGACAGCAGTGTGTATCAGTAGGTAGAAGAGACAGCAGTCTGTATCAGTGGGTAGAAGAGACAGCAGTCTGTATCAGTAGGTAGAAGAGGCAGCATTTTGTATCAGTAGGTAGAAGAGATAGCAGTCTGTATCAGTAGGTACAAGAGACAGCAGTGTGTATCAGTGGGTAGAAGAGACAGCAGTGTGTATCAGTGGGTAGAAGAGACAGCAGTCTGTATCAGTAGGTAGAAGAGATAGCAGTGTGTATCAGTAGGTAGAAGAGACAGCAGTCTGTATCAGGAGGTAGAAGAGACAGCAGTGTGTATCAGTAGGTAGAAGAGACAGTAGTCTGTATCAGTAGGAAGAAGAGACAGCAGTGTGTATCAGTGGGTAGAAGAGACAGCAGTGTGTATCAGTGGTAGACGAGACAGCAGTGTGTATCAGTAGGTATAAGATACAGCAGTGTGTATCAGTGGTAGAAGAGACAGCAGTGTTTATCAGTAGGTAGAAGAGACAGCAGTCTGTATCAGTAGGTAGAAGAGACAGCAGTGTGTATCAGTAGGTAGAAGAGACAGCAGTGTGTATCAGTGGGTAGAAGAGACAGAAGTCTGTATCAGTAGGTAGAAGAGACAGCAGTGTGTATCAGTAGGTAGAAGAGACAGCAGTCTGTATCAGTGGGTAGAAGAGACAGCAGTCTGTATCAGTAGGTAGAAGAGGCAGCATTGTGTATCAGTAGGTAGAAGAGACAGCAGTCTGTATCAGAAGGTAGAAGAGATAGCAATGTGTATCAGTAGGCAGAAGAGACAGCAGTCTGTATCAGTTGGTAGAAGAGACAGCAGTGTGTATCAGTGGTAGAAGAGACAGAAGTCTGTATCAGTAGGTAGAAGAGACAGCAGTGTGTATC
This sequence comes from Rhinophrynus dorsalis, assembly GCA_037306005.1. Classification (NCBI taxonomy): domain Eukaryota; kingdom Metazoa; phylum Chordata; class Amphibia; order Anura; family Rhinophrynidae; genus Rhinophrynus; species Rhinophrynus dorsalis. The sequence goes on from CM074718.1 coordinate 700,699,098, forward strand.
AGTAGGTAGAAGAGACAGCAGTCTGTATCAGTAGGTAGAAGAAACAGCAGTCTGTATGAGTAGGTAGAAGAGACAGCAGTGTGTATCAGTAGGTAGAAGAGACAGTTGTCTTTATCAGTGGGTAGAAGAGACAGAAGTCTGTATCAGTAGGTAGAAGAGACAGCAGTGTGTATCAGTAGGTAGAAGAGACAGCAGTCTGTATCAGTGGGTAGAAGAGACAGCAGTCTGTATCAGTAGGTAGAAGAGGCAGCATTTTGTATCAGTAGGTAGAAGAGATAGCAGTCTGTATCAGTAGGTACAAGAGACAGCAGTGTGTATCAGTGGGTAGAAGAGACAGCAGTGTGTATCAGTGGGTAGAAAAGACAGCAGTCTGTATCAGTAGGTAGAAGAGATAGCAGTGTGTATCAGTAGGTAGAAGAGACAGCAGTCTGTATCAGGAGGTAGAAGAGACAGCAGTGTGTATCAGTAGGTAGAAGAGACAGCAGTCTGTATCAGTAGGTAGAAGAGACAGCAGTGTGTATCAGTGGGTAGAAGAGACAGCAGTGTGTATCAGTGGTAGAAGAGACAGCAGTGTGTATCAGTAGGTATAAGATACAGCAGTGTGTATCAGTGGTAGAAGAGACAGCAGTGTTTATCAGTAGGTAGAAGAGACAGCAGTCTGTATCAGTAGGTAGAAGAGACAGCAGTGTGTATCAGTTGGTAGAAGAGACAGCAGTCTGTAACAGTAGGTAGAATAGACAGAGGTGTGTATCAGTGGGTAGAAGAGACAGCAGTGTGTATCAGTGGGTAGAAGAGGACAGTGTGTATCAGTAGGTAGAAGAGACAGTAGTCTGTATCAGTGGGTAGAAGAGACAGAAGTCTGTATCAGTAGGTAGATGAGACAGCAGTGTGTATCAGTAGGTAGAAGAGACAGCAGTGTGTATCAGTGGGTAGAAGAGACAGCAGTCTGTATCAGTAGGTAGAAGAGGCAGCATTGTGTATCAGTAGGTAGAAGAGACAGCAGTCTGTACAGGTAGGTATAAGAGACAGCAGTGTGTATCCGTGGGTAGAAAAGACAGCAGTGTGTATCAGTGGTAGAAGAGACAGCAGTGTGTATCAGTGGGTAGAAGAGACAGTGTGTATCAGTAGGTAGAAGAGACAGTAGTCTGTATCAGTGGGTAGAAGAGACAGCAGTGTGTATCAGTGGTAGAAGAGACAGAAGTCTGTATCAGTAGGTAGAAGAGACAGCAGTGTGTATCAGTAGGTAGAAGAGACAGCAGTCTGTATCAGTAGGTAGAAGAGACAGCAGTCTGTATCAGTAGGTAGAAGAGACAGCAGTGTGTATCAGTGGGTAGAAGAGACAGTGTGTATCAGTAGGTAGAAGAGACAGTAGTCTGTATCAGTGGGTAGAAGAGACAGAAGTCTGTATCAGTAGGTAGATGAGACAGCAGTGTGTATCAGTAGGTAGAAGAGACAGCAGTCTGTATCAGTGGGTAGAAGAGACAGCAGTCTGTATCAGTAGGTAGAAGAGGCAGCATTGTGTATCAGTAGGTAGAAGAGACAGCAGTCTGTACAGAGTGTGTATCCGTGGGTAGAAGAGACAGCAGTGTGTATCAGTGGTAGAAGAGACAGCAGTGTGTATCAGTGGGTAGAAGAGACAGTGTGTATCAGTAGGTAGAAGAGACAGTAGTCTGTATCAGTGGGTAGAAGAGACAGCAGTGTGTATCAGTGGTAGAAGAGACAGAAGTCTGTATCAGTAGGTAGAAGAGACAGCAGTCTGTATCAGTAGGTAGAAGAGACAGTAGTCTGTATCAGTAGGTAGAAGAGACAGGAGTCTGTATAAGTGGGTAGAAGAGACAGCAGTCTGTATCAGTAGGTAGAAGAGGCAGCTGTGTACATAGTAACATAGTTGATGAGGCTGAAAAAAGACATGCATCCATCAAGTCCAGCCCATGCCAATAACACCCCTGTTTATCCAGAGGAAGAAAAAAAAAAAACCTCTGGAACCATTTCTGATTAAGCCCCAAGTGGGTAAAAGGAATTCCTTCCTTACTCCAAATAGCAGTCAAATATTTCCCTGGATAAACATCCTATCTGCATTGAAGTCATCTGTCATAATTCTCAATATTGTTCTGTGCTAGATAGCACAGAATGCAGTTACATCATCTGCAAGTTCAACATCCCGAGGCAAAGAATTCTATAGTGTAACTGTCCTTATTGTAAAGAATCCCTGCCTTTGTTTTAGTTGAAAGCACCCTTCCTCAAGTCTTAATGAATAACCTCTTGTTCTTAGCTCAGTTCTTTGTGCAAATAATTAATTGGATAGTTGTTTGTATTGACCTTGAATGTATTTGCAAATGGTAATCATATCACCCCTTACATGTCTCTTTTGTAATATAAGTGTAAATAGTAATCATATCACCCCTTACACGTCTCTTCTCTAATATATGTGTAAATGGTAATCATATCACCCCTTACACATCTCTTCTCTAATATAAGTGTAAATGGTAATCATATCACCCCTTACACATCTCTTCTCTAATATAAGTGTAAATGGTAATCATATCACCCCTTAGACATCTCTTCTATAATATATGTGTAAATAGTAATTATATCCCCCTTACACGTCTCTTCTCTAATATAAGTGTAAATGGTAATCATATCACCCCGTACACGTCTCTTCTCTAATATACGTGTAAATGGTAAACATATCACCCCTTACACGTCTCTTCTCTAATATAAGTGTAAATGGTATCATATCACCCCTTTCACGTCTCTTCTCTAATATACGTGTAAATGGTAATCATATCACCCCTTACACTTCTCTTCTCTAATATAAGTGTAAAAGGTATCATATCACCCCTTACACGTCTTTTCTCTAATATAAGTGTAAATGGTAATCATATCACCCCTTAGACGTCTCTTCTCTAATATAAGTGTAAATGGTAATCATATCACCCCTTACATGTCTCTTCTCTAATACACGTGTAAATGGTAATCATATCACCCCTTACACGTCTCTTCTCTAATATAAGTGTAAATAGTAATCATATCCCCCTTACACATTTCTTCTCTAATATAAGTGTAAAAGGTAATCATATCGCCCCTTACACATCTCTTCTCTAATATAAGTGTAAATGGTAATCATATCTCTCCTTACACATCTCTTCTCTAATATAAGTGTAAATGGTATCATATCACCCCTTACACATCTCTTCTCTAATATAAGTGTAAATAGTAATCATATCATCCCTTACACGTCTCTTCTCTAATAAATGTATAAATGGTAATCATATCACCCCTTACACGTCTCTTCTCTAATAAATGTGTAAATGGTAATCATATCACCCCTTAGACGTCTCTTCTCTAATATAAGTGAAAACAGTAATCATATCGCCCCTTACATGTCTCTTCTCTAATAAATGTGTAAATGGTAATCATATCACCCCTTACACGTCTCTTTTCTAATATAAGTGTAAATGGTAATCATATCACCCCTTACACGTCTCTTCTCTAATATAAGTGTAAATGTTATCATATCACCCCTTACACGTCTCTTCTCTAATATATGTGTAAATGGTAATCATATCACCCCTTACACCTGTCTTCTCTAATATAAGTGTAAATGGTAATCATATCACCCCTTACACGTCTCTTCTCTAATATAAGTGTAAATGGTAATCATATCACCCCTTAGACATCTCTTCTCTAATATATGTGTAAATAGTAATTATATCCCCCTTACATGTCTCTTCTCTAATATAAGTGTAAATGGTAATCATGTCACCACGTTACACACGTCTCTTCTCTAATATACGTGTAAATGGTAATCATATCACCCCTTACACGTCTCTTCTCTAAGATAAGTATAAATTGGTATCATATCACCCCTTACACGTCTCTTCTCTAATATACGTGTAAATGGTAATCATATCACCCCTTACACTTCTCTTCTCTAATATATGTGTAAATGGTAATCATATCCCCCCTTACACCTCTCTTCTCTAATATAAGTGTAAATGGTAATCATATCACCCCTTACACTTCTCTTCTCTAATATACGTGTAAATGGTAATCATATCCCCCTTACACCTCTCTTCTCTAATATACGTGTAAATGGTAATCATATCACCCCTTACACGTCTCTTCTCTAATATACGTGTAAATGGTAAACATATCACCCCTTACACGTCTCTTCTCTAATATAAGTGTAAATGGTATCATATCACCCCTTACACGTCTCTTCTCTAATATACGTGTAAATGGTAATCATATCACCCCTTACACTTCTCTTCTCTAATATAAGTGTAAATGGTATCATATCACCCCTTACACGTCTCTTCTCTAATATAAGTGTAAATGGTAATCATATCACCCCTTAGACATCTCTTCTCTAATATAAGTGTAAATAGTAATTATATCCCCCTTACACGTCTCTTTCTCTAATATAAGTGTAAATGGTAATCATGTCACCCCGTACACGTCTCTTCGTCTAATATACGTGTAAATGGTAATCATATCACCCCTTACACGTCTCTTCTCTAAGATAAGTGTAAATGGTATCATATCACCCCTTACACGTCTCTTCTCTAATATACGTGTAAATGGTAATCATATCACCCCTTACACTTCTCTTCTCTAATATATGTGTGTAAATGGTAATCATATCCCCCCTTACACCTCTCTTCTCTAATATAAGTGTAAATGGTAATCATATCACCCCTTACACTTCTCTTCTCTAATATACGTGTAAATGGTAATCATATCCCCCCTTACACCTCTCTTCTCTAATATACGTGTAAATGGTAATCATATCAGCCCTTACACTTCTCTTCTCTAATATACGTGTAAATGGTAATCATATCCCCCTTACACCACTCTATTCTCTAATATAAGTGTAAATGGTAATCATATCACACCTCTAGACATCTCTTCTCTAATATACGTGTAAATTAGTAATTATAATCCCACCTTACACGTCTCTTCTCTAATATAAGTGCTAAATGGTAATCATATCACCCCTTACACGTCTCTTCTCTAATATAAGTGTAAATGGTATCATATCACCCCTTACACGTCTCTTCTCTAATATACGTGTAAATGGTAATCATATCACCCCTTACACTTCTCTTCTCTAATTATAAGTGTAAATGGTATCATATCACCCCTTAGACGTCTCTACTCTAATATAAGTGTAAATGGTAATCATATCACCCCCTTACATGTCTCTACTCTAATATAAGTGTAAATGGTAATCATATCACCCCTTACATGTCTCTTCTCTAATATACGTGTAAATGGTTATCATATCACCCCTTACACGTCTCTTCTCTAATATAAGTGTAAATAGTAATCATATCCCCCTTACACATCTCTTCTCTAATATAAGTGTAAATGGTAATCATATCGCCCCTTACACATCTCTTCTCTAATATAAGTGTAAATGGTAATCATATCGCCCCTTACACATCTCTTCTCTAATATAAGTGTAAATTATATCATATCACCCCTTTACACATCTCTTCTCTAATATAAGTGTAAATAGTAATCATATCATCCCTTACACGTCTCTTCTCTAATAAATGTATAAATGGTAATCATATCACCCCTTACACGTCTCTTCTCTAATAAATGTGTAAATGGTAATCATATCACCCCTTAGACGTCTCTTCTCTAATATAAGTGTAAATAGTAATCATATCGCCCCTTACATGTCTCTTCTCTAATAAATGTGTAAATAGTAATCATATCACCCCCTTAGACGTCTCTTTTCTAATATAAGTGTAAATGGTAATCATATCACCCCTTACACGTCTCTTCTCTCTAATATACGTGTAAATGGTAAAACATATCACCCCTTACACGTCTCTTCTCTAATATAAGTGTAAATGGTATCATATCACCCCTTACACGTCTCTTCTCTAATATACGTGTAAATGGTAATCATATCACCCTTACACTTCTCTTCTCTAATATAAGTGTAAATGGTATCATATCACCCCTTACACGTCTCTTCTCTAATATAAGTGTAAATGGTAATCATATCACCCCTTAGACATCTCTTCTCTAATATAAGTGTAAATAGTAATTATATCCCCCTTACACGTCTCTTCTCTAATATAAGTGTAAATGGTAATCATGTCACCCACGTACACGTCTCTTCTCTAATATACGTGTAAATGGTAATCATATCACCCCCTTACACGTCTCTTCTCTAAGATAAGTGTAAATGGTATCATATCACCCCTTACACGTCTCTTCTCTAATATACGTGTAAATGGTAATCATATCACCCCTTACACTTCTCTTCTCTAATATATGTGTAAATGGTAATCATATCCCCCCTTACACCTCTCTTCTCTAATATAAGTGTAAATGGTAATCATATCACCCCTTACACTTCTCTTCTCTAATATACGTGTAAATGGTAATCATATCCCCCCTTACACCTCTCTTCTCAAATATACGTGTAAATGGTAATCATATCACCCCTTACACTTCTCTTCTCTAATATACGTGTAAATGGTAATCATATCCCCCCTTACACCTCTCTTCTCTAATATAAGTGTAAATGGTAATCATATCACCCCTTAGACATCTCTTCTCTAATATACGTGTAAATAGTAATTATATCCCCCTTACACGTCTCTTCTCTAATATAAGTGTAAATGGTAATCATATCACCCCGTACACGTCTCTTCTCTAATATACGTGTAAATGGTAATCATATCACCCCTTACAAGTCTCTTCTCTAATATAAGTGTAAATGGTATCATATCACCCCTTACACGTCTCTTCTCTAATATACGTGTAAATGGTAATCATATCACCCCTTACACGTCTCTTCTCTAATATAAGTGTAAATGGTATCATATCACCCCTTACACGTCTCTTCTCTAATATACGTGTAAATGGTAATCATATCACCCCTTACACTTCTCTTCTCTAATATAAGTGTAAATGGTATCATATCACCCCTTAGACGTCTCTACTCTAATATAAGTGTAAATGGTAATCATATCACCCCTTACATGTCTCTACTCTAATATAAGTGTAAATGGTAATCATATCACCCCTTACATGTCTCTTCTCTAATATACGTGTAAATGGTTATCATATCACCCCTTACACGTCTCTTCTCTAATATAAGTGTAAATAGTAATCATATCCCCCTTACACATCTCTTCTCTAATATAAGTGTAAATGGTAATCATATCGCCCCTTACACATCTCTTCTCTAATATAAGTGTAAATGGTAATCATATCGCCCCTTACACATCTCTTCTCTAATATAAGTGTAAATTATATCATATCACCCCTTACACATCTCTTCTCTAATATAAGTGTAAATAGTAATCATATCATCCCTTACACGTCTCTTCTCTAATAAATGTATAAATGGTAATCATATCACCCCTTACACGTCTCTTCTCTAATAAATGTGTAAATGGTAATCATATCACCCCTTAGACGTCTCTTCTCTAATATAAGTGTAAATAGTAATCATATCGCCCCTTACATGTCTCTTCTCTAATAAATGTGTAAATAGTAATCATATCACCCCTTAGACGTCTCTTTTCTAATATAAGTGTAAATGGTAATCATATCACCCCTTACACGTCTCTTCTCTAATATACGTGTAAATGGTAAACATATCACCCCTTACACGTCTCTTCTCTAATATAAGTGTAAATGGTATCATATCACCCCTTACACGTCTCTTCTCTAATATACGTGTAAATGGTAATCATATCACCCCTTACACTTCTCTTCTCTAATATAAGTGTAAATGGTATCATATCACCCCTTACACGTCTCTTCTCTAATATAAGTGTAAATGGTAATCATATCACCCCTTAGACATCTCTTCTCTAATATAAGTGTAAATAGTAATTATATCCCCCTTACACGTCTCTTCTCTAATATAAGTGTAAATGGTAATCATGTCACCCCGTACACGTCTCTTCTCTAATATACGTGTAAATGGTAATCATATCACCCCTTACACGTCTCTTCTCTAAGATAAGTGTAAATGGTATCATATCACCCCTTACACGTCTCTTCTCTAATATACGTGTAAATGGTAATCATATCACCCCTTACACTTCTCTTCTCTAATATATGTGTAAATGGTAATCATATCCCCCCTTACACCTCTCTTCTCTAATATAAGTGTAAATGGTAATCATATCACCCCTTACACTTCTCTTCTCTAATATACGTGTAAATGGTAATCATATCCCCCCCTTACACCTCTCTTCTCTAATATACGTGTGTCGCGGTTTATTATGACTCTCAGACACAAGTTTTAGGTAAAAAAAATCAATTTTATTGAAATAATAAATGATAACTTAGGATGGCAATAACATACATATATATATATACAGAATATAGCACAGACAGAAGGCAGACTCTACCGGTCCTGTCAACATACCGGACAGGACAGTCTTTAGGCTCTACCGGCCTTGCCAATACCGGGTAAGGCAACCTGCAGATGGAATAGCATAACGGTTTTACCGGCCTTACCAAATTACCGGGCAAGGCAGCCTCAATAGATACACAATGTAGGCTCTACCGGCCCTGCCAATACCGGGTAAGGCAACCTCAGATGGAATGTGGAAAAAGGTTCTACCGGCCTTACCAATACCGGGCAGGGCAGCCCAGAGATAATAGCAGCAGTCAGATGGAACTGGCAAATTAGCAGAATCGTTAAGCAGCAAGGCTTTGGAGCAAACCAGCGTCCGCACGCTGGAAACAACACTGAATAGTATAGCCGTAGGGCTTAGCGAGCAAACCAGTGACCGCACACTGGAGTAACAAGCGAGTAGTATAGCCGCAAGGCTTAGGAGCAAACCAGCGTCCGCACGCTGGGACCAACACAGATTAGTATAGCTGATAGGCTTTGGAGCAAACCAGTGACCGCACACTGGTGTAACAAGCGAGTTTGTATAGCCGCAAGGCTTAGGAGCAAACCAGCGTCCGCACGCTGGGACCAACACAGATTTGTATAGCTGAAAGGCTTTGGAGCAAACCAGTAACCGCACACTGGTGTAACAAGTGAGTTTGTATAGCCGCAAGGCTTAGGAGCAAACCAGCGTCCTCACGCTGGGACCAACACCGAATTGTATAGCTGATAGGCTTAGGAGCAAACCAGTGACCGCACACTGGTGTAACAAGCGAGTTTGTATAGCCGCAAGGCTTAGGAGCAAACCAGCGTCCGCACGCTGGGACCAACACAGATTTGTATAGCTGAAAGGCTTTGGAGCAAACCAGTGACCGCACACTGGTGTAACAAGTGAGTTTGTATAGCCGCAAGGCTTAGGAGCAAACCAGCGTCCGCACGCTGGGACCAACACAGATTTGTATAGCTGATAGGCTTTGGAGCAAACCAGTGACCGCACACTGGTGTAACAAGCGAGTTAGTATAGCCGCAAGGCTTGGGAGCAAACCAGCGTCCGCACGCTGGGACCAACACCGAAATAGTAGCAATGTCACCAACGCGACCAGGCAGAAGGTCGCCAGGATACTGAAGACAGGTGATGAGATGACAGGAACCAGCAACGATCAGTCAGGTCAGAAAACAGCAGAGAAGTTCAGCAGGAACTGCAACACCAGAGACTAGGCCGGAACCAGGACTAGAAGTACTTCAGCATGCAGGAAACACTGGAACAGTAGAGATCAGGAACTCAGGAACACATGAGATCAGGAACTCAGGAACACTGGAACAGAGGCCCAGCTATCACTAGCATAGTGATAGCAAGAAGGTCAGAAACAACACGAAAGGGCACTCAAAGGGTGCCCAATCCAGGTTTAAATAGTCAATAAGAGGCGGGCTATCTGCAGACAGCCAATAGAAGCCCCCTACTGGTGACAGACAAGTAACTGCAGCAAATCACGGGCACCGTGATAGTACCACCCCTTTCAAAGACCCCCCTCTCCTAGAATAGGGTTTAGGTTTCTGCGGGTAATTGGCATGAAAGGACCTAGTTAACCTAGGTGCATGAAGGTCCGTACTATCCACCCATGACCGATCCTCAGGACCATACCCTTTCCAATGTACCAGGTACTGTACCCTTCCTCTAAGCCTACGGGAATCAATAATGCTCTGAACCTCGTACTCCTCCTGGCCCTCGACCTCAACAGGTCCTGGCACCACAGGTGTGGTAGTATAGCGATTGCAAACCAGAGGCTTAAGAAGGGACACATGGAACACATTATGGATACGCATGGATGCAGGTAGGTCTAGTGCATAGGAGACAGGGTTAATTTTGCGAATAACTCTGTATGGACCAATAAACCGAGGAGCCAACTTATTAGACGGAACCTGCAGCTTGAGATTTCTGGAGGAAAGCCATACTCTATCCCCAACCTGAAAGGAAACCGCTGGAAGCCTTCTGCGATTAGCATGGCGCTGATGACGCTGAAATGACTGACCAAGTGCCCTCTGAACTTGTGCCCATGTGGAACGGAGTTGCTCGATATGCTCATCCAGAGCTGGAATCTGTTGCGTCTGAAATGAGTCTGGAAGCAAACAGGGCTGGAACCCATAATTAATCAGAAACGGAGAGCTCCCAGATGAAGAATTGACCGCACAGTTCCTGGCGAACTCTGCCCAAGGCAACAAGTCGGACCAATTATCATGATGGTCAGTAACGAAACAACGGAGAAATTGTTCCAAGCCCTGATTGGCTCGTTCAGCGGCTCCATTGGTCTGGGGATGGTAGGCAGAGGAGAAGGACAGCTGTATGCCCATCTGTTGGCAAAATGCCCTCCAAAATCTAGACACAAACTGGCTCCCCCTGTCAGACACCAGTACCCTAGGCACTCCATGCAACCGGAATACTTCTCTGGCGAACACCATTGCCAATTCCTTCGCTGAAGGAAGACCACGGAGGGGCACGAAATGAGCCATTTTAGAAAACCTGTCCACCACCATGAATATAAAGGAGTACCCCTTCGACATAGGCAACTCTCCCATAAAATCAATGGAAACATGAGACCAGGGGCGTTCGCCATTAGGCACCGGTTGAAGCAAGCCCACAGGGAGATGTCTCGGGGTCTTAGCGCGGGCGCAGGTGGCACAGGCATTCGTAAATTCGGCACAATCGTTTCTCATGGAAGGCCACCAAAATAACTGAGAAAGGGACCATAACAATTGGTCTCTACCAATATGTCCCGCAGCCTTAGAGGAATGGTAGGTTTCGAGCAGCCTAGTACGAAATGATTCAGCGACAAAACATTTGCCCACTGGGGTTTCATGGGGAGCGGACCCCTGAGAGGCCAGGATCTCCTCCCCTAGAGGAGAAGTGATACTCGTGCGTATAGTAGCCAGTATTCTATCAGGTTGGATGATAGGAGCTGGTGCTTCCACTCTGTCACTGTCGGCCTCAAATTGTCTTGACAGTGCATCAGCCCTGATATTTTTTGACCCTGGCAAATATGATACAATGAAATTAAATCGAGACAGGAACAGTGCCCACCTGGCCTGACGAGAGGACAATCTCTTGGCCTCCGAGAGATAGGTCAGATTCTTATGATCTGTTAGGATTAAGACAGGATTCTTAGTACCTTCAAGCAAATGACGCCATTCCTTAAGAGCAAGGATAATGGCCAATAATTCTCTGTCACCTATCTCATAGTGGCTTTGAGTGACAGTCAACTTTTTAGAGAAAAACCCACAAGGTCTGAGAGTTCCACCTTTCTCGTGTCGCTGCGAAAGTACTGCCCCGACCCCAATATCTGAGGCATCAACCTCTAACGTAAATGGAAGTAAAGGATTGGGGTGGGATAACACAGGAGCCGCAGCAAATGCCAGCTTCAAATTCTCAAAGGCTTTCTCAGCAGATACCGGCCAACAAGAAGGATTAGCACCCTTGTGCGTAAGATCGGACAGAGGTTTGACAATGGAAGAAAAGTTCTTAATAAACCTCCTATAATAATTAGCGAAACCCAGGAAACGCTGTATGGCTTTAAGACCCTTGGGTTTTGGCCATTGTAGGACAGCTGACAACTTTTCTTTGTCCATGGCAATGCCATCATTGCCAATTATGAACCCCAAGAATGGCACACTGGTTCTATGAAACTCACATTTTTCCATTTTACAAAATAATTTGTTCTCACGGAGTCGTAGCAATACTGCGGATACATCTTTGATGTGCTGTGCCATGTTGTGGGAGTAAATCAGTATATCGTCGAGGTACACCACAACACATGTCTGTAACATATCTCTCAGAACATCATTTATCAGTTCCTGGAAAACTGCGGGTGCATTACACAGCCCAAAAGGCATTACTAGATACTCGTAGTGCCCAGCTCGAGTATTAAAGGCAGTTTTCCACTCATCACCTGCTCGAATGCGAACCAGATTGTAAGCGGCCCGTAGGTCCAACTTGGTAAATATCGAAGCGCCCTTAAGCCTGTCAAAAAGCTCGGTGATGAGTGGTATTGGGTATGCGTTTTTTGCCATTAGTTTATTCAAGCCCCGGTAGTCAATGCATGGTCTTAATTCGCCATTTTTCTTTTTTACAAAAAAGAACCCAGCCCCAGCTGGAGAGGTAGATTTACGTATGATCCCTCTAGCAAGGGCATCAGAAATGTAATCCTCCATAGCCTTATGTTCATCACAAGATAATGGATAAGTGCGTCCTTTCGGAGGTACTGCACCAGGCTGCAATTCAATGCAACAATCATAAGGTCTATGCTGGGGTAGCATACTAGCCTCTCCTTTGCTAAAAACATCGCCAAACTGTTGGTACACATCCGGCATAGCAGAGGAGGTGCACATGACCTTAATAGGCTGGATGACGCACTTGTCCATACAAAACTGGGACCAAGCAGCAATTTCACACTTTTTCCAATCGAATTGTGGGTTATGTAACTGTAACCACGGAAATCCCAATATCACCGCATGGTGCGGGGAATTAATCAGTTGAAACTGCTGCTCTTCTCTGTGAAGTGCCCCAATAGTCATAGACAATGGCATAGTTTCAAATATAACCTGAGGCGGTTCTAAGGGTCTACCATCAATCGCTTCAATAGTCAAGGGGTTTTCTCTTTCAATGCGTGGAACTCCGTGCAATTCAGCAAAGGTATTATCCATAAAATACCCTGCTGCACCGGAGTCAACCAAGGCCAAAACCTCCACAGAGCGTTGTGCCCAAGACAATACCACCTGTATGGTGGGTTTCATTATGCCCGACACTGGGGACGATTGTACACCACCTAGGGCCTGTCCCCCAAGATACCCTAGGTGTGTGCGTTTCCCGGACGTACCGGACAGGAATTTAGCAAGTGCCCTTTTTTACCGCAGTATAAACATAACCCTTGTTTTTTGCGATATAGTCTCTCTGCCTTGGTTAGTCTAGTGAAGCCTATTTCCATAGGTTCACTTGTTTCCCGTACTGGTTCACTAGACTTCAATGCCAAGGGAGGGATGGGTGGGCAAAACATGCTACTAGGCTCATTATTTTTTGACCGTAACTTACGATCTCTGGCAATTGATCTCTCACGTATTCTGGAGTCAATTATCATAACATACTCAATGTAATCATCTAGATCAATAGGTAGATCTTTAGCAGCGATTTCGTCTTTAATGTGGTCATTCAGGCCTTGAGAGAAGGCTGCCAATAATGCCTCGTTATTCCAACCTACCTCTGCTGCCAATGTGCGGAATTCGATGGCATAGTCGCCCACTGTACGCCTGCCCTGTTGTATCTCCATAAGGCGTTTGGCAGCAGAGGTGGTTCTACCAGGAGGCTCAAACACTCTTCGAAAGGAACGCACAAATTCACTAAAGTTCTTAGTACAAGGTTTAGCATTCTCCCACAAGGGGTTAGCCCAGGCCAATGCTCTGCCAGTGAGCAGTGATATCGTGAACCCCACTTTACTACGATCATTGGGAAATGCGTGTGCCGTCAATTCCATAAAGATTTCGAGTTGATTGATGAACCCTCTGCAGAGACTAGGGTCACCATCATATCTTAGCGGCAAGGGTGCAGAAGCCGTTAACCCTTTAACAGTACCCCCTAGGGGTCTGGTATCACTTTCCGGTGTCTGACTTGGCGAGACCACCGGGCTAGAGCTAGATTGGTCAGCAGGTACCGTGCGTTCAAGGATCGTTTGAATTGCAACTGCCAACTGATCCAAACGTTGCTCGAGCACATCCATCCTCCAATGGATATTCTGTGCGTTACCTTGACCCTTGCTGTCTGAGGTCATGGCCCTTTCGTACTGTCGCGGTTTATTATGACTCTCAGACACAAGTTTTAGGTAAAAAAAATCAATTTTATTGAAATAATAAATGATAACTTAGGATGGCAATAACATACATATATATATATACAGAATATAGCACAGACAGAAGGCAGACTCTACCGGTCCTGTCAACATACCGGACAGGACAGTCTTTAGGCTCTACCGGCCTTGCCAATACCGGGTAAGGCAACCTGCAGATGGAATAGCATAACGGTTTTACCGGCCTTACCAAATTACCGGGCAAGGCAGCCTAAATAGATACACAATGTAGGCTCTACCGGCCCTGCCAATACCGGGTAAGGCAACCTCAGATGGAATGTGGAAAAAGGTTCTACCGGCCTTACCAATACCGGGCAGGGCAGCCCAGAGATAATAGCAGCAGTCAGATGGAACTGGCAAATTAGCAGAATCGTTAAGCAGCAAGGCTTTGGAGCAAACCAGCGTCCGCACGCTGGAAACAACACTGAATAGTATAGCCGTAGGGCTTAGCGAGCAAACCAGTGACCGCACACTGGAGTAACAAGCGAGTAGTATAGCCGCAAGGCTTAGGAGCAAACCAGCGTCCGCACGCTGGGACCAACACAGATTAGTATAGCTGATAGGCTTTGGAGCAAACCAGTGACCGCACACTGGTGTAACAAGCGAGTTTGTATAGCCGCAAGGCTTAGGAGCAAACCAGCGTCCGCACGCTGGGACCAACACAGATTTGTATAGCTGAAAGGCTTTGGAGCAAACCAGTAACCGCACACTGGTGTAACAAGTGAGTTTGTATAGCCGCAAGGCTTAGGAGCAAACCAGCGTCCTCACGCTGGGACCAACACCGAATTGTATAGCTGATAGGCTTAGGAGCAAACCAGTGACCGCACACTGGTGTAACAAGCGAGTTTGTATAGCCGCAAGGCTTAGGAGCAAACCAGCGTCCGCACGCTGGGACCAACACAGATTTGTATAGCTGAAAGGCTTTGGAGCAAACCAGTGACCGCACACTGGTGTAACAAGTGAGTTTGTATAGCCGCAAGGCTTAGGAGCAAACCAGCGTCCGCACGCTGGGACCAACACAGATTTGTATAGCTGATAGGCTTTGGAGCAAACCAGTGACCGCACACTGGTGTAACAAGCGAGTTAGTATAGCCGCAAGGCTTGGGAGCAAACCAGCGTCCGCACGCTGGGACCAACACCGAAATAGTAGCAATGTCACCAACGCGACCAGGCAGAAGGTCGCCAGGATACTGAAGACAGGTGATGAGATGACAGGAACCAGCAACGATCAGTCAGGTCAGAAAACAGCAGAGAAGTTCAGCAGGAACTGCAACACCAGAGACTAGGCCGGAACCAGGACTAGAAGTACTTCAGCATGCAGGAAACACTGGAACAGTAGAGATCAGGAACTCAGGAACACATGAGATCAGGAACTCAGGAACACTGGAACAGAGGCCCAGCTATCACTAGCATAGTGATAGCAAGAAGGTCAGAAACAACACGAAAGGGCACTCAAAGGGTGCCCAATCCAGGTTTAAATAGTCAATAAGAGGCGGGCTATCTGCAGACAGCCAATAGAAGCCCCCTACTGGTGACAGACAAGTAACTGCAGCAAATCACGGGCACCGTGATAACGTGTAAATGGTAATCATATCACCCCTTACACTTCTCTTCTCTAATATACGTGTAAATGGTAATGATATCCCCCCTTACACCTCTCTTCTCTAATATAAGTGTAAATGGTAATCATATCACCCCTTAGACATCTCTTCTCTAATATACGTGTAAATAGTAATTATATCCCCCTTACACGTCTCTTCTCTAATATAAGTGTAAATGGTAATCATATCACCCCGTACACGTCTCTTCTCTAATATACGTGTAAATGGTAATCATATCACCCCTTACACGTCTCTTCTCTAATATAAGTGTAAATGGTATCATATCACCCCTTACACGTCTCTTCTCTAATATACGTGTAAATGGTAATCATATCACCCCTTACACTTCTCTTCTCTAATATAAGTGTAAATGGTATCATATCACCCCTAAGACGTCTCTACTCTAATATAAGTGGAAATGGTAATCATATCACCCCTTACATGTCTCTACTCTAATATAAGTGTAAATGGTAATCATATCACCCCTTACATGTCTCTTCTCTAATATACGTGTAAATGGTTATCATATCACCCCTTACACGTCTCTTCTCTAATATAAGTGTAAATAGTAATCATATCCCCCTTACACATCTCTTCTCTAATATAAGTGTAAATGGTAATCATATCGCCCCTTACACATCTCTTCTCTAATATAAGTGTAAATGGTAATCATATCGCCCCTTACACATCTCTTCTCTAATATAAGTGTAAATTATATCATATCACCCCTTACACATCTCTTCTCTAATATAAGTGTAAATAGTAATCATATCATCCCTTACACGTCTCTTCTCTAATAAATGTATAAATGGTAATCATATCACCCCTTAAACGTCTCTTCTCTAATAAATGTGTAAATGGTAATCATATCACCCCTTAGACGTCTCTTCTCTAATATAAGTGTAAATAGTAATCATATCGCCCCTTACATGTCTCTTCTCTAATAAATGTGTAAATAGTAATCATATCACCCCTTAGACGTCTCTTTTCTAATATAAGTGTAAATGGTAATCATATCACCCCTTACATGTCTCTTCTCTAATATAAGTTTAAATAGTAATCATATCACCCCTTACACGTCTCTTCTCTAATATATGTGTAAATGGTAATCATATCACCCCTTACACCTGTCTTCTCTAATATAAGTGTAAATGGTAATCATATCACCCCTTACACGTCTCTTCTCTAATATAAGTGTAAATGGTAATCATATCACCCCTTACACGTCTCTTCTCTAATATATGTGTAAATAGTAATTATATCCCCCTTACATGTCTCTTCTCTAATATAAGTGTAAATGGTAATCATGTCACCCCGTACACGTCTCTTCTCTAATATACGTGTAAATGGTAATCATATCACCCCTTACACGTCTCTTCTCTAAGATAAGTGTAAATGGTATCATATCACCCCTTACACGTCTCTTCTCTAATATACGTGTAAATGGTAATCATATCACCCCTTACACTTCTCTTCTCTAATATATGTGTAAATGGTAATCATATCCCCCCTTACACCTCTCTTCTCTAATATAAGTGTAAATGGTAATCATATCACCCCTTACACTTCTCTTCTCTAATATACGTGTAAATGGTAATCATAACCCCCCTTACACCTCTCTTCTCTAATATACGTGTAAATGGTAATCATATCACCCCTTACACGTCTCTTCTCTAATATACGTGTAAATGGTAAACATATCACCCCTTACACGTCTCTTCTCTAATATAAGTGTAAATGGTATCATATCACCCCTTACACGTCTCTTCTCTAATATACGTGTAAATGGTAATCATATCACCCCTTACACTTCTCTTCTCTAATATACGTGTAAATGGTAATCATATCACCCCTTACACTTCTCTTCTCTAATATAAGTGTAAATGGTATCATATCACCCCTTACACGTCTCTTCTCTAATATAAGTGTAAATGGTAATCATATCACCCCTTAGACATCTCTTCTCTAATATAAGTGTAAATAGTAATTATATCCCCCTTACACGTCTCTTCTCTAATATAAGTGTAAATAGTAATCATATCACCCCTTACACATCTCTTCTCTAATATAAGTGTAAATGGTATCATATCACCCCTTACACGTCTCTTCTGTAATATACTTGTAAATGGTATTCATATCCCCCTTACATGTCTCTTCTCTAAGATAAGTGTAAATGGTATCATATCACCCCTTACACGTCTCTTCTCAAATATACGTGCAAATGGTAATCATATCACCCCTTACATTTCTCTTCTCTAATATATGTGTAAATGGTAATCATATCCCCCCTTACACCTCTCTTCTCTAATATAAGTGTAAATGGTAATCATATCACCCCTTACACTTCTCTTCTCTAATATACGTGTAAATGGTAATCATATCCCCCCTTACACCTCTCTTCTCTAATATACGTGTAAATGGTAATCATATCACCCCTTACACTTCTCTTCTCTAATATACGTGTAAATGGTAATCATATCCCCCCTTACACCTCTCTTCTCTAATATAAGTGTAAATGGTAATCATATCACCCCTTAGACATCTCTTCTCTAATATATGTGTAAATAGTAATTATATCCCCCTTACACGTCTCTTCTCTAATATAAGTGTAAATGGTAATCATATCACCCCGTACACGTCTCTTCTCTAAAATACGTGTAAATGTTAATCATATCACCCCTTACACGTCTCTTCTCTAATATAAGTGTAAATGGTATCATATCACCCCTTACACGTCTCTTCTCTAATATACGTGTAAATGGTAATCATATCACCCCTTACACTTCTCTTCTCTAATATAAGTGTAAATGGTATCATATCACCCCTTAGACGTCTCTACTCTAATATAAGTGTAAATGGTAATCATATCACCCCTTACATGTCTCTTCTCTAATATACGTGTAAATGGTTATCATATCACCCCTTACACGTCTCTTTTTCTAATATAAGTGTAAATAGTAATCATATCCCCCTTACACATCTCTTCTCTAATATAAGTGTAAATGGTAATCATATCGCCCCTTACACATCTCTTCTCTAATATAAGTGTAAATGGTAATCATATCGCCCCTTACACATCTCTTCTCTAATATAAGTGTAAATTATATCATATCACCCCTTACACATCTCTTCTCTAATATAAGTGTAAATAGTAATCATATCATCCCTTACACGTCTCTTCTCTAATAAATGTATAAATGGTAATCATATCACCCCTTACACGTCTCTTCTCTAATAAATGTGTAAATGGTAATCATATCACCCCTTAGACGTCTCTTCTCTAATATAAGTGTAAATAATAATCATATCGCCCCTTACATGTCTCTTCTCTAATAAATGTGTAAATGGTAATCATATCACCCCTTAGACATCTCTTTTCTAATATAAGTGTAAATGGTAATCATATCACCCCTTACATGTCTCTTCTCTAATATAAGTGTAAATAGTAATCATATCACCCCTTACACGTCTCTTCTCTAATATATGTGTAAATGGTAATCATATCACCCCTTACACATCTCTTCTCTAATATAAGTGTAAATGGTAATCATATCACCCCGTACACGTCTCTTCTCTAATATACGTGTAAATGGTAATCATATCACCCCTTACACGTCTCTTCTCTAATATAAGTGTAAATGTTATCATATCACCCCTTACACGTCTCTTCTCTAATATACGTGTAAATGGTAATCATATCACCCCTTACACGTCTCTTCTCTAATATAAGTGTAAATAGTATCATATCACCCCTTACACGTCTCTTCTCTAATATAAGTGTAAATGGTAATCATATCACCCCTTAGACATCTCTTCTCTAATATAAGTGTAAATAGTAATTATATCCCCCTTACACATCTCTTCTCTAATATAAGTGTAAATGGTAATCATATCACCCCTTACACGTCTCTTCTGTAATATACTTGTAAATGGTATTCATATCCCCCTTACATGTCTCTTCACTAATATAAGTGTAAATGGTAATCATATCACCCCTTAGACGTCTCTTCTCTAATATAAGTGTAAATGGTAATCATATCACCCCTTACATGTCTCTTCTCTAATATAAGTGTAAATGGTAATCATATCACCCCTTACATGTCTCTTCTCTAATATACGTGTAAATGGTAATCATATCACCCCTTACACGTCTCTTCTCTAATATAAGTGTAAATAGTAATCATATCCCCCTTACACATCTCTTCTCTAATATAAGTGTAAATGGTAATCATATCCCCCTTACACATCTCTTCTCTAATATAAGTGTAAATGGTAATCATATCGCCCCTTACACATCTCTTTTCTAATATAAGTGTAAATGGTAATCATATCGCCCCTTACACATCTCTTCTCTAATATAAGTGTAAATTATATCATATCACCCCTTACACATCTCTTCTCTAATATAAGTGTAAATAGTAATCATATCATCCCTTACACCTCTCTTCTCTAATAAATGTATAAATGGTAATCATATCACCCCTTACACGTCTCTTCTCTAATAAATGTGTAAATGGTAATCATATCACCCCTTAGACGTCTCTTCTCTAATATAAGTGTAAATAATAATCATATCGCCCCTTACATGTCTCTTCTCTAATAAATGTGTAAATGGTAATCATATCACCCCTTAGACATCTCTTTTCTAATATAAGTGTAAATGGTAATCATATCACCCCTTACATGTCTCTTCTCTAATATAAGTGTAAATAGTAATCATATCACCCCTTACACGTCTCTTCTCTAATATATGTGTAAATGGTAATCATATCACCCCTTACACATCTCTTCTCTAATATAAGTGTAAATGGTAATCATATCACCCCGTACACGTCTCTTCTCTAATATACGTGTAAATGGTAATCATATCACCCCTTACACGTCTCTTCTCTAATATAAGTGTAAATGTTATCATATCACCCCTTACACGTCTCTTCTCTAATATACGTGTAAATGGTAATCATATCACCCCTTACACGTCTCTTCTCTAATATAAGTGTAAATAGTATCATATCACCCCTTACACGTCTCTTCTCTAATATAAGTGTAAATGGTAATCATATCACCCCTTAGACATCTCTTCTCTAATATAAGTGTAAATAGTAATTATATCCCCCTTACACATCTCTTCTCTAATATAAGTGTAAATGGTAATCATATCACCCCTTACACGTCTCTTCTGTAATATACTTGTAAATGGTATTCATATCCCCCTTACATGTCTCTTCACTAATATAAATGTAAATGGTAATCATATCACCCCTTAGACGTCTCTTCTCTAATATAAGTGTAAATGGTAATCATATCACCCCTTACATGTCTCTTCTCTAATATAAGTGTAAATGGTAATCATATCACCCCTTACATGTCTCTTCTCTAATATACGTGTAAATGGTAATCATATCACCCCTTACACGTCTCTTCTCTAATATAAGTGTAAATAGTAATCATATCCCCCTTACACATCTCTTCTCTAATATAAGTGTAAATGGTAATCATATCCCCCTTACACATCTCTTCTCTAATATAAGTGTAAATGGTAATCATATCGCCCCTTACACATCTCTTCTCTAATATAAGTGTAAATGGTAATCATATCACCCCTTACACGTCTCTTCTCTAATATAAGTGTAAATGGTAATCATATCACCCCTTACATGTCTCTTCTCTAATATACGTGTAAATGGTAATCATATCACCCCTTACACGTCTCTTCTCTAATATAAGTGTAAATAGTAATCATATCACCCCTTACACGTCTTTTCTCTAATAAATGTTTAAATGGTAATCATATCACCCCTTAGACGTCTCTTCTCTAATATAAGTGTAAATAGTAATCATATCGCCCCTTACATGTCTCTTCTCTAATCAGTGTGTAAATGGTAATCATATCACCCCTTAGACGTCTCTTTTCTAATATAAGTGTAAATGGTAATCGTATCACCCCTTACATGTCTCTTCTCTAAGTGTAAATAGTAATCATATCCCCCCTTACACGTCTCTTCTCTAATATAAGTGTAAATGGTAATCATATCGCCCCTTACACATCTCTTCTCTAATATAAGTGTAAATGGTAATCATATCACCCCTTACATGTCTCTTCTCTAATATAAGTGTAAATGGTAATCATGTCACCCCTTACACGTCTCTTCTCTAAAATAAGTGTAAATAGTAATCATATCTCCCCTTACACGTCTCTTCTCTAATATAAGTGTAAATGGGAATCATATCACCCCTTAGACGTCTCTTCTCTAAGTGTAAATAGTAATCATATCACCCCTTTGACATCTCTTCTCTAATATAAGTGTAAATAGTAATCATATCACCCCTTAGACGTCTCTTTTCTAATATAAGTGTAAATGGTAATCATATCACCCCTTACACGTCTCTTCTCTAATATAAGTGTAAATGGTATCATATCACCCCTTACACGTCTCTTCTCTAATATAAGTGTAAATGGTAATCATATCATCCCTTACACGTGTCTTCTCTAATATAAGTGTAAATGGTAATCATATCACCCCTTAGATGTCTCTTCTCTAATATAAGTGTAAATGGTAATCATATCGCCCCTTACACGTCTCTTCTCTAATATATGTGTAAATGGTAATCATATCACCACTTACACATCTCTTCTCTAATATAAGTGTAAATGGTAATCATATCACCCCTTACACGTCTCTTCTCTAATATACTTGTAAATGGTAATCATATCCCCCTTACATGTCTCTTCACTAATATAAGTGTAAATGGTAATCATATCACCCCTTAGACATCTCTTCTCTAATATAAGTGTAAATGGTAATCATATCACCCCTTACATGTCTCTTCTCTAATATAAGTGTAAATGGTAATCATATCACCCCTTACATGTCTCTTCTCTAATATACGTGTAAATGGTAATCATATCACCCCTTACACGTCTCTTCTCTAATATAAGTGTAAATAGTAATCATATCCCCCTTACACATCTCTTCTCTAATATAAGTGTAAATGGTAATCATATCCCCCTTACACATCTCTTCTCTAATATAAGTGTAAATGGTAATCATATCGCCCCTTACACATCTCTTCTCTAATATAAGTGTAAATGGTATCATATCACCCCTTAAACATCTCTTCTCTAATATAAGTGTAAATAGTAATCATATCACCCCTTACACGTCTCTTCTCTAATATATGTGTAAATGGTAATCATATCACCCCTTACACATCTCTTCTATAATATAAGTGTAAATGGTAATCATATCACCCCGTACACGTCTCTT
This sequence comes from Rhinophrynus dorsalis, assembly GCA_037306005.1. NCBI lineage: Eukaryota > Metazoa > Chordata > Amphibia > Anura > Rhinophrynidae > Rhinophrynus > Rhinophrynus dorsalis. Next base: position 700,722,238 of record CM074718.1, read on the forward strand.
CTCTAATATACGTGTAAATGGTAATCATATCACCCCTTACACGTCTCTTCTCTAATATAAGTGTAAATGGTATCATATCACCCCTTACACGTCTCTTCTCTAATATACGTGTAAATGGTAATCATATCACCCCTTACACGTCTCTTCTCTAATATAAGTGTAAATGGTATCATATCACCCCTTACACGTCTCTTCTCTAATATAAGTGTAAATGGTAATCATATCACCCCTTAGACATCTCTTCTCTAATATAAGTGCAAATAGTAATTATATCCCCCTTACACATCTCTTCTCTAATATAAGTGTAAATGGTAATCATATCACCCCTTACACGTCTCTTCTCTAATATACTTGTAAATGGTAATCAGATCCCCCTTACATGTCTCTTCACTAATACAAGTGTAAATGGTAATCATATCACCCCTTAGACGTCTCTTCTCTAATATAAGTGTAAATGGTAATCATATCACCCCTTACATGTCTCTTCTCTAATATAAGTGTAAATGGTAATCATATCACCCCTTACATGTCTCTTCTCTAATATACGTGTAAATGGTAATCATATCACCCCTTACACGTCTCTTCTCTAATATAAGTGTAAATAGTAATCATATCCCCCTTGCACATCTCTTCTCTAATATAAGTGTAAATGGTAATCATATCCCCCTTACACATCTCTTCTCTAATATAAGTGTAAATGGTAATCATATCGCCCCTTACACATCTCTTCTCTAATATAAGTGTAAATGGTATCATATCACCCCTTACACATCTCTTCTCTAATAAATGTGTAAATGGTAATCATATCACCCCTTAGACGTCTCTTCTCTAATATAAGTGTAAATAGTAATCATATCGCCCCTTACATGTCTCTTCTCTAATCAGTGTGTAAATGGTAATCATATCACCCCTTAGACGTCTCTTTTCTAATATAAGTGTAAATGGTAATCGTATCACCCCTTACATGTCTCTTCTCTAAGTGTAAATAGTAATCATATCCCCCCTTACACGTCTCTTCTCTAATATAAGTGTAAATGGTAATCATATCGCCCCTTACACATCTCTTCTCTAATATAAGTGTAAATGGTAATCATATCACCCCTTACATGTCTCTTCTCTAATATAAGTGTAAATGGTAATCATGTCACCCCTTACACGTCTCTTCTCTAAAATAAGTGTAAATAGTAATCATATCACCCCTTACACGTCTCTTTTCTAATATAAGTGTAAATGGTAATCATATCACCCCTTACACGTCTCTTCTCTAATATAAGTGTAAATGGTATCATATCACCCCTTACACGTCTCTTCTCTAATATAAGTGTAAATGGTAATCATATCATCCCTTACACGTGTCTTCTCTAATATAAGTGTAAATGGTAATCATATCACCCCTTAGATGTCTCTTCTCTAATATAAGTGTAAATGGTAATCATATCGCCCCTTACACGTCTCTTCTCTAATATATGTGTAAATGGTAATCATATCGCCACTTACACATCTCTTCTCTAATATAAGTGTAAATGGTAATCATATCACCGCTTACACGTCTCTTCTCTAATATAAGTGTAAATGGTAATCATATCTCCCCTTACACGTCTCTTCTCTAAGTGTAAATGGTAATCATATCACCCCTTACATGTCTCTTCTCTAATATAAGTGTAAATGGTAATCATATCCCCCTTACACGTCTCTTCTCTAATATAAGTGTAAATGGTATCATATCACCCCTTACACGTCTCTTCTCTAATATAAGTGTAAATGGTAATCATGTCACCCCGTACACGTCTCTTCTCTAATATACGTGTAAATGGTAATCATATCACCCCTTACACGTCTCTTCTCTAAGATAAGTGTAAATGGTATGATATCACCCCTTACACGTCTCTTCTCTAATATACGTGCAAATGGTAATCATATCACCCCTTACACTTCTCTTCTCTAATATATGTGTAAATGGTAATCATATCCCCCCTTACACCTCTCTTCTCTAATATAAGTGTAAATGGTAATCATATCACCCCTTACACTTCTCTTCTCTAATATACGTGTAAATGGTAATCATATCCCCCCTTACACCTCTCTTCTCTAATATACGTGTAAATGGTAATCATATCACCCCTTACACTTCTCTTCTCTAATATACGTGTAAATGGTAATCATATCCCCCCTTACACCTCTCTTCTCTAATATAAGTGTAAATGGTAATCATATCACCCCTTAGACATCTCTTCTCTAATATATGTGTAAATAGTAATTATATCCCCCTTACACATCTCTTCTCTAATATAAGTGTAAATGATAGTCATATCACCCCGTACACGTCTCTTCTCTAATATACGTGTAAATGGTAATCATATCACCCCTTACACGTCTCTTCTCTAATATAAGTGTAAATGGTATCATATCACCCCTTACACGTCTCTTCTCTAATATACGTGTAAATGGTAATCATATCACCCCTTACACTTCTCTTCTCTAATATAAGTGTAAATGGTATCATATCACCCCTTAGACGTCTCTACTCTAATATAAGGGTAAATGGTAATCATATCACCCCTTACATGTCTCTACTCTAATATAAGTGTAAATGGTAATCATATCACCCCTTACATGTCTCTTCTCTAATATACGTGTAAATGGTTATCATATCACCCCTTACACGTCTCTTCTCTAATATAAGTGTAAATAGTAATCATATCCCCCTTACACATCTCTTCTCTAATATAAGTGTAAATGGTAATCATATCGCCCCTTACACATCTCTTCTCTAATATAAGTGAAAATGGTAATCATAACGCCCCTTACACATCTCTTCTCTAATATAAGTGTAAATTATATCATATCACCCCTTACACATCTCTTCTCTAATATAAGTGTAAATAGTAATCATATCATCCCTTACACGTCTCTTCTCTAATAAATGTATAAATGGTAATCATATCACCCCTTACACGTCTCTTCTCTAATAAATGTGTAAATGGTAATCATATCACCCCTTAGACGTCTCTTCTCTAATATAAGTGTAAATAGTAATCATATCGCCCCTTACATGTCTCTTCTCTAATAAATGTGTAAATGGTAATCATATCACCCCTTAGACATCTCTTTTCTAATATAAGTGTAAATGGTAATCATATCACCCCTTACATGTCTCTTCTCTAATATAAGTGTAAATAGTAATCATATCACCCCTTACACGTCTCTTCTCTAATATATGTGTAAATGGTAATCATATCACCCCTTACACGTCTCTTCTCTAATATAAGTGTAAATGGTAATCATATCACCCCGTACACGTCTCTTCTCTAATATACGTGTAAATGGTAATCATATCACCCCTTACACGTCTCTTCTCTAATATAAGTGTAAATGTTATCATATCACCCCTTACAAGTCTCTTCTCTAATATACGTGTAAATGGTAATCATATCACCCCTTACACGTCTCTTCTCTAATATAAGTGTAAATAGTATCATATCACCCCTTACACGTCTCTTCTCTAATATAAGTGTAAATGGTAATCATATCACCCCTTAGACATCTCTTCTCTAATATAAGTGTAAATAGTAATTATATCCCCCTTACACATCTCTTCTCTAATATAAGTGTAAATGGTAATCATATCACCCCTTACACGTCTCTTCTGTAATATACTTGTAAATGGTAATCATATCCCCCTTACATGTCTCTTCACTAAAATAAGTGTAAATGGTAATCATATCACCCCTTAGACGTCTCTTCTCTAATATAAGTGTAAATGGTAATCATATCGCCCCTTACACATCTCTTCTCTAATATAAGTGTAAATGGTATCATATCACCCCTTACACATCTCTTCTCTAATATAAGTGTAAATAGTAATCATATCACCCCTTACACGTCTCTTCTCTAATAAATGTGTAAATGGTAATCATATCACCCCTTAGACGTCTCTTCTCTAATATAAGTGTAAATAGTAATCATATCGCCCCTTACATGTCTCTTCTCTAATCAGTGTGTAAATGGTAATCATATCACCCCTTAGACGTCTCTTTTCTAATATAAGTGTAAATGGTAATCGTATCACCCCTTACATGTCTCTTCTCTAAGTGTAAATAGTAATCATATCCCCCCTTACACGTCTCTTCTCTAATATAAGTGTAAATGGTAATCATATCGCCCCTTACACATCTCTTCTCTAATATAAGTGTAAATGGTAATCATATCACCCCTTACATGTCTCTTCTCTAATATAAGTGTAAATGGTAATCATGTCACCCCTTACACGTCTCTTCTCTAAAATAAGTGTAAATAGTAATCATATCTCCCCTTACACGTCTCTTTTCTAATATAAGTGTAAATGGTAATCATATCACCCCTTACACGTCTCTTCTCTATTATAAGTGTAAATGGTATCATATCACCCCTTACACGTCTCTTCTCTAATATAAGTGTAAATGGTAATCATATCATCCCTTACACGTGTCTTCTCTAATATAAGTGTAAATGGTAATCATATCACCCCTTAGATGTCTCTTCTCTAATATAAGTGTAAATGGTAATCATATCGCCCCTTACACGTCTCTTCTCTAATATATGTGTAAATGGTAATCATATCGCCACTTACACATCTCTTCTCTAATATTAGTGTAAATGGTAATCATATCACCGCTTACACGTCTCTTCTCTAATATAAGTGTAAATGGTAATCATATCTCCCCTTACACGTCTCTTCTCTAAGTGTAAATGGTAATCATATCACCCCTTACATGTCTCTTCTCTAATATAAGTGTAAATGGTAATCATATCCCCCTTACACGTCTCTTCTCTAATATAAGTGTAAATGGTATCATATCACCCCTTACACGTCTCTTCTCTAATATAAGTGTAAATGGTAATCATATCACCCCTTACACGTCTCTTCTCTAATATAAGTGTAAATGGTATCATATCACCCCTTACACGTCTCTTCTCTAATATAAGTGTAAATGGTGATCATATCACCCCTTACACGTCTCTTCTCTAATATAAGTGTAAATGGTATCATATCACCCCTTACACGTCTCTTCTCTAATATAAGTGTAAATGGTATCATATCACCCCTTACACGTCTCTTCTCTAATATAAGTGTAAATGGTGATCATATCACCCCTTACACGTCTCTTCTCTAATATAAGTGAATGGTAATCATATCACCCCTTACACGTCTCTTCTCTAATATAAGTGAATGGTAATCATATCACCCTTTAGGCGTCTCTTCTCTAATGTAAACCAACCCCGTTTGGCTAGTCTCTCTTTATAACTCAGATCCTCCAATCCCTTTATCAGTTTTGTTGCACGTCTCTGCACTTTTTCCAGTTCAATAATGTATTTTGTAATAACTGGCACCCCCAACATTGTTCTCCATATTCTTGATGAGGCCTAACCAAGGATTTATTCAGAGGTAGAATTATATTAACATCATGTGCATCTATACTCCTTTCAATGCAAAAGCCTGTTTCTCCGGTGCTTGCCATTTTCTGCACATCTGTTCCCTCTGAGCAAGGCCCACTCTAGATCTATATGTCCAAAGAGATTTTTAGCAATTAATGGCTATCAACTTGTCCTGTCTCATTTCTTCGCTTCAGTTGCACCCTTTTTCTCGCCGGGTTAATTTTCTCTCCTCAGGATTCTCAAAAGAGTCTCACACCAGCATGATTACTTGCTCTACCTATACCTTTTGTTTCTGCCTCAAATGAGTCCTAAAAAGTTGATTTACTCTTAGCTAGGGAGCTTCAACACATTTTTATCATGGCTCCCCCCAAAGCCCCAATGGCATTTCTATTGACAAAAAAGTTATTATTATTTGACTTTTCAGCTCCTCACTCCCCTCTCACTAATAAGGTAAGTTCACTCATTCTCTCAGAAGAGTTTTCCATGCAATATACCAGCATTGACCATACCATTTGTCTCATCACAGACTTTGGCCAAAATGCATGGCCCTCCAAAACTGATATAGCCCACACCTTCACATTATTGCCATTTCAAGCTAAGAAACATAGAAACATCCTTCCCTATGGCACCTGCACAGAATCAAGCAGAAACATGATTACAACTTTTCTGTTAGACTCACCTTTAGTTCCAAGAGTGACAAAAGAATATTTTATGTCTTTGCCGAAACACTCTGCTGGCTTCTATTGAACTTTTCCCTTTGCCCATCAGTTATTCACTACCTTGACGATTTCCTTTTCATCGAACCTACCCTTCTGCAATCTAAACATTCCAATTGCTCCATCTCCATAGAATGTATTGACATTCAACTGAACTCTAGCTTATCACAGGTAAATTCACTCAAATCTATAACCTCTCTCATCTTCTTCTGCTGCTGTTCTCTGCTCCTAAGCCTCTCAGTACCATTCACAATGACCTATCTACCAGATCTGACCTAATCATGAGGACTAACTTCCTAAAGAACTTGAACAGCTACACCATCCTCTCTCCTCCTGCCCATATCCCCTTAAGTATTTTTCTGTTCAGATGAAGTGTATGGTTTTTGTCAAATACGGAAGTTCTCATTGAGGTGATTCATCTGTCCAGAGAACATAGTGTAACGGAGCTTAGTCCATTAATGGAGCCCTTGTCTGGCCCTAAGACTGTTTAGCCAAGAAACCCCAGAAACTATGGATATTTTGCCCTGTTTGGACTCTGCTTTGGGCCCTATCATACGAACTGTCCAGCCATTACCCTAGATAAAAAGACTTGTGTCCTACTTTGTGTGGAAAGGCAGGAGAGTCAAACAGAACTTTGTGCACAGAACTGTCCTGTGCTAGGCAAGTCAAACATTCACTGGCTAAAAACCTGTGTTCACTGAGTGTGTTTAATGTACTGTTGAATGGTCTTTGTTTAATGTATTGTTGTGGTTGAGGGCTTACACACTCACCAACTACCAGTCAGCGGGTACCGGCGCGGTGTGTGATCATCGCCATCCGATCAAGCGCTCGGTGGCAGGGGGGCAAGAGGCGGAAGTTGGGTCACTTGAATCCCTGAAGGAGGTATGCAAATATCTTCCATAGCCTAATATGGGGAAGGGTAGGCAGATCAGTGATTGTTCAAGGTTGGAGCAGGACATTCAAAGTAGTCAAAGTTTTGTCCCTAAGACGTGTATTGTAGCCACTACAACCATTGACTATGTTGTACTGTATTGAGACCCCCTGTGGTGTGTTAATGTAATCACGTCTACGTCATTGTATTTGTTAAGACCATCTGTTGCTGGCCTTTGTCTGATGTGGTGTGATTAAATTATGTTCCCCATTGTATTGGGTTTCCCTATGTATTTCAATGTAGCTGACTTGTGGTTTGTGTCAATAACGACAGAGTTACTTTTGGAGTGAACAAGCATCCTGGAGTCTTATGTTCTCATGGTATTAAAGAGGCCACTCTGATGCCCATCTGAGCTGAGTATCCTGCATCATTCGACCGTCTGCTGCCAACATTCTGCGACCCAACTTCGGATGCTGTCAGGCAGCAACATAGACATTTCCCTGCTTCTTCAAGTTCCTGCGATCCTTTGATTCGAGCTACGGAGTGCTCGAATCTGCTTGGCAACCGCTACCTTCATTCCTGCTACACTTTCCCTGTTTGACGTAGCCCTACTGCCCGGTGTTCCAGTTCTACAACTCTCGACTGCTCGGGAGCGCTGTCGACCCCTCCTCGATCTGCAACCTTCAACGTAGTGTCGTACTGTCACGGTTTTTGATGAACACAGAACAGTAAGGTTAAAATTACTTTATTGAGTAAAGTGCATACAAGGAATAAGGCCGCAGGCCCACAATACGAAACAGCACTATGTATATAGTCAATTAGCAATGACAGTGAACAGAATGACTGAGATGGGATACAATAACAGGATGTATCAAAGGCAGGCAACCCTCCTCTAGAGAACCTGGAGAGATAAGGCTACTGGACCCCGGCTAACAGCAGGTCAGCGGATGGCAGGCAGTCCTGGAGATGGTAATTGGCACGAGACCCAGATGCCTGGGTGGCACAGAACCCAAAGAGGCAACGAGACAACACTGACCACGGGACAGGGGCCCCAGGGTGACAAAGGTCACCACTTACAAATGGTAAACCCTAGAGCGCTAGGGGTGGATAGTAGGCAAACACTGGAAGGCCACAGTTGTCCCCTCACAGGACAATGGAACAAGCGCAAATGCTGGCTCTAGGCCCAATGGCCACTAGACAGGGTTAAGAGCTCAGGGTCTCCACACACCAGGAAGTGCGTGCTAATGCAAGTGCTGGCCTTTACCCAGGCACTGCAATATGAAGGAGCACAGGGAGTGCCTAGACAGTCTAGGCACTGAACTAGTTAACAGGAGATGCCCAGAGATACACAGGAACTCCCGCAGGGAGTGAGCCCAGCGATAAGCGCAGAGGGAGACACAGAGAGATCAGAGTAACTCAGTCAGCACTTGTTAGCACTGTACCGGTACTTTGCGTGTACACACCGCCACAGGCAGTAGGAGTAAGTGGCGATAGCACGAATGCTATGCCTACGGTCCACAAAATAAGATTAGCGCCACGTGGCGCACCTCAACTAGGCAACCTGAATCTGTCAAATATAATGCTGGCCAGTAAGACAACGGAGGAGGCACAGCCATGCACGGATGGCAACGGGACAGTGGCTCAGCCGGGACTGGTTTACAAACGAACAGAAGCAGAGACTGGACAGGAGCAAAGGCACGGCTCAATAGCTAGGCAGCCTAGCACAGAGAGGGTTCTAGCCAGATCCGTTGGACAACGGAGCGGGTACTCAGCCAGATCAGTTCAGCAGCAGAGCAGGTTCTCAGCCAGATCAGTCTGTAATGGAGCGGGTTCTCAGCCAGATCAGTTCAGCAACAGAGCGGGTTCTCAGCCAGATCAGTATAGCAACGGAGCGGGTTCTCAGCCAGATCAGTTCAGCAACGGAGCGGGTTCTCAGCCAGATCAGTTCAGCAACGGAGTGGGTTCTCAGCCAGATCAGTTCAGCAAGGGAGCGGGTTCTCAGCCAGATCAGTCGGCAACGGAGCGGGTTCTCAGCCAGATCAGTCGGTAACGGAGCGGGTTCTCAGCTGGATCAGTCGGTAACGGAGCAGTACTCAGGAAACACAGGAATGTCGTCAGGCAGGCCGTGTCATACACGAACAGCAACACAGTAACAAACGTAAGGCTCAGATACACCACGAAAGGGTGCCTTAGAATAGATGTGACAGGATATAAAAAGCCAATCCCTGGGTGGAGCAAAGATGTCAGGCCAACGAGAAGGCAGCATGGAAATTAGGCACAGTAACAATGTCGCCGTCAGAGCAGGAATACGGGCACCGTGATAGTACCCCCCTCTCAATGACCCCCTTCCCGTGGAGGAGGACCAGGCTTAGAGGGAAACTTGGCATGGAAATGACGCAACAGAACTGGTGCATGAATATCAGCAAGCTTGACCCATGAACGGTCCTCTGGGTCGTAGCCCTTCCAATGTACCAGGTACTGGAGTTGACCACGCACCCTGCGTGAGTCTACAATGCTTTGTACTTCATACTCGTCATGATTTTGAATCAGGTATAGCGGTTACAAACAAGAGGTTTGAGTAACGATATATCACGGTGCCCATGATTTTGTCGGAGGGACATTCCTACTTCCGGGTTTGCTTAGGCTGCTTCTTATTGGCCCTGGGTTTTCAACCCCTCCCACGTCTTGCCTTTATATACGCCTTCCTGTCACTATGTCCTTGCCCTTTCATGGTGTTCCTGACCAGATGTCTGTTGCTGTGTTCCTGTTCCGTGCATGATCCGGTTACGTCTGACCCTGCTCCTGTCTTCACTGCCCGTATTGTTTTGACCCGGCTTGTATGACTACTGCTCTCTGTGAACCATACCCGGCTTTGCTGACTACCGCTCTCTGTGTACCGATCCAGGCTTGGCTGACTACCGTTCTCTGTGTACTGATCCAGGCTTGGCTGACTTCCGCTCTCTGTGTATCAATCCAGGATCTGGCTGACTACCGCTCTCTGTGTCCGACTCAGGCATTGGCTACTCGGCTAGCGTCTGCATCGCTAGTGCTTCTGTTTTCTCTCCTCAGGATTCTCAAAAGAGTCTCACACCAGCATGATTACTTGCTCTACCTATACCTTTTGTTTCTGCCTCAAATGAGTCCTAAAAAGTTGATTTACTCTTAGCTAGGGAGCTTCAACACATTTTTATCATGGCTCCCCCCAAAGCCCCAATGGCATTTCTATTGACAAAAAAGTTATTATTATTTGACTTTTCAGCTCCTCACTCCCCTCTCACTAATAAGGTAAGTTCACTCATTCTCTCAGAAGAGTTTTCCATGCAATATACCAGCATTGACCATACCATTTGTCTCATCACAGACTTTGGCCAAAATGCATGGCCCTCCAAAACTGATATAGCCCACACCTTCACATTATTGCCATTTCAAGCTAAGAAACATAGAAACATCCTTCCCTATGGCACCTGCACAGAATCAAGCAGAAACATGATTACAACTTTTCTGTTAGACTCACCTTTAGTTCCAAGAGTGACAAAAGAATATTTTATGTCTTTGCCGAAACACTCTGCTGGCTTCTATTGAACTTTTCCCTTTGCCCATCAGTTATTCACTACCTTGACGATTTCCTTTTCATCGAACCTACCCTTCTGCAATCTAAACATTCCAATTGCTCCATCTCCATAGAATGTATTGACATTCAACTGAACTCTAGCTTATCACAGGTAAATTCACTCAAATCTATAACCTCTCTCATCTTCTTCTGCTGCTGTTCTCTGCTCCTAAGCCTCTCAGTACCATTCACAATGACCTATCTACCAGATCTGACCTAATCATGAGGACTAACTTCCTAAAGAACTTGAACAGCCACACCATCCTCTCTCCTCCTGCCCATATCCCCTTAAGTATTTTTCTGTTCAGATGAAGTGTATGGTTTTTGTCAAATACGGAAGTTCTCATTGAGGTGATTCATCTGTCCAGAGAACATAGTGTAACGGAGCTTAGTCCATTAATGGAGCCCTTGTCTGGTACTAAGACTGTTTAGCCAAGAAACCCCAGAAACTATGGATATTTTGCCCTGTTTGGACTCTGCTTTGGGCCCTATCATACGAACTGTCCAGCCATTACCCTAGATAAAAAGACTTGTGTCCTACTTTGTGTGGAAAGGCAGGAGAGTCAAACAGAACTTTGTGCACAGAACTGTCCTGTGCTAGGCAAGTCAAACATTCACTGGCTAAAAACCTGTGTTCACTGAGTGTGTTTAATGTACTGTTGAATGGTCTTTGTTTAATGTATTGTTGTGGTTGAGGGCTTACACACTCACCGACTACCAGTCAGCGGGTACCGGCGTGGTGTGTGATCATCGCCATCCGATCAAGCGCTCGGTGGCAGGGGGGCAAGAGGCGGAAGTTGGGTCACTTGAATCCCTGAAGGAGGAATGCAAATATCTTCCATAGCCTAATATGGGGAAGGGTAGGCAGATCAGTGATTGTTCAAGGTTGGAGCAGGACATTCAAAGTAGTCAAACAAAGTTTTGTCCCTAAGATATGTATTGTAGCCACTACAAGCATTGACTATGTTGTACTGTATTGAGACCCCCTGTGGTGTGTTAATGTAATCACGTCTACGTCATTGTATTTGTTAAGACCATCTGTTGCTGGCCTTTGTCTGATGTGGTGTGATTAAATTATGTTCCCCATTGTATTGGGTTTCCCTATGTATTTCAATGTAGCTGACTTGTGGTTTGTGTCAATAACGACAGAGTTACTTTTGGAGTGAACAAGCATCCTGGAGTCTTATGTTCTCATGGTATTAAAGAGGCCACTCTGATGCCCATCTGAGCTGAGTATCCTGCATCGTTCGACCGTCTGCTGCCAACATCCTGCGACCCAACTTCGGATGCTGTCAGGCAGCAACATAGACATTTCCCTGCTTCTTCAAGTTCCTGCGATCCTTTGATTCGAGCTACGGAGTGCTCGAATCTGCTTGGCAACCGCTACCTTCATTCCTGCTACACTTTCCCTGTTTGATGTAGCCCTACTGCCCGGTGTTCCAGTTCTACAACTCTCGACTGCTCGGGAGCGCTGTCGACCCCTCCTCGATCTGCAACCTTATACGTAGTGTCGTACTGTCACGGTTTTTGATGAACACAGAACAGTAAGGTTAAAATTACTTTATTGAGTAAAGTGCATACAAGGAATAAGGCCGCAGGCCCACAATACGAAACAGCACTATGTATATAGTCAATTAGCAATGACAGTGAACAGAATGACTGAGATGGGATACAATAACAGGATGTATCAAAGGCAGGCAACCCTCCTCTAGAGAACCTGGAGAGATAAGGCTACTGGACCCCGGCTAACAGCAGGTCAGCGGATGGCAGGCAGTCCTGGAGATGGTAATTGGCACGAGACCCAGATGCCTGGGTGGCACAGAACCCAAAGAGGCAACGAGACAACACTGACCACGGGACAGGGGCCCCAGGGTGACAAAGGCCACCACTTACAAATGGTAAACCCTAGAGCGCTAGGGGTGGATAGTAGGCAAACACTGGAAGGCCACAGTTGTCCCCTCACAGGACAATGGAACAAGCGCAAATGCTGGCTCTAGGCCCAATGGCCACTAGACAGGGTTAAGAGCTCAGGGTCTCCACACACCAGGAAGTGCGTGCTAATGCAAGTGCTGGCCTTTACCCAGGCACTGCAATACGAAGGAGCACAGGGAGTGCCTAGACAGTCTAGGCACTGAACTAGTTAACAGGAGATGCCCAGAGATACACAGGAACTCCCACAGGGAGTGAGCCCAGCGATAAGTGCAGAGGGAGACACAGAGAGATCAGAGTAACTCAGTCAGCACTTGTTAGCACTGTACCGGTACTTTGCGTGTACACACCGCCACAGGCAGTAGGAGTAAGTGGCGATAGCACGAATGCTATGCCTACGGTCCACAAAATAAGATTAGCGCCATGTGGCGCACCTCAACTAGGCAACCTGAATCTGTCAAATATAATGCTGGCCAGTAAGACAACGGAGGAGGCACAGCCATGCACGGATGGCAACGGGACAGTGGCTCAGCCGGGACTGGTTTACAAACGAACAGAAGCAGAGACTGGACAGGAGCAAAGGCACGGCTCAATAGCTAGGCAGCCTAGCACAGAGAGGGTTCTAGCCAGATCCGTTGGACAACGGAGCGGGTACTCAGCCAGATCAGTTCAGCAGCAGAGCAGGTTCTCAGCCAGATCAGTCTGTAATGGAGCGGGTTCTCAGCCAGATCAGTTCAGCAACAGAGCGGGTTCTCAGCCAGATCAGTATAGCAACGGAGCGGGTTCTCAGCCAGATCAGTTCAGCAACGGAGCGGGTTCTCAGCCAGATCAGTTCAGCAACAGAGTGGGTTCTCAGCCAGATCAGTTCAGCAAGGGAGCGGGTTCTCAGCCAGATCAGTCGGCAACGGAGCGGGTTCTCAGCCAGATCAGTCGGTAACGGAACGGGTTCTCAGCCGGATCAGTCGGTAACGGAGCAGTACTCAGGAAACACAGGAATGTCGTCAGGCAGGCCGTGTCATACACGAACAGCAACACAGTAACAAACGTAAGGCTCAGATACACCACGAAAGGGTGCCTTAGAATAGATGTGACAGGATATAAAAAGCCAATCCCTGGGTGGAGCAAAGATGTCAGGCCAACGAGAAGGCAGCATGGAAATTAGGCACAGTAACAATGTCGCCGTCAGAGCAGGAATACGGGCACCGTGATAGTACCCCCCTCTCAATGACCCCCTTCCCATGGAGGAGGACCAGGCTTAGAGGGAAACTTGGCATGGAAATGACGCAACAGAACTGGTGCATGAATATCAGCAAGCTTGACCCATGAACGGTCCTCTGGGCCGTAGCCCTTCCAGTGTACCAGGTACTGGAGTTGACCACGCACCCTGCGTGAGTCTACAATGCTTTGTACTTCATACTCGTCATGATTTTGAATCAGGTATAGCGGTTACAAACAAGAGGTTTGAGTAACGATATATCACGGTGCCCATGATTTTGCCGGAGGGACATTCCTACTTCCGGGTTTGCTTTGGCTGCTTCTTATTGGCCCTGGGTTTTCAACCCCTCCCACGTCTTGCCTGATCCAAAATCATGACGCATGATCCGGTTACGTCTGACCCTGCTCCTGTCTTCACTGCCCGTATTGTTTTGACCCGGCTTGTATGACTACTGCTCTCTGTGAACCATACCCGGCTTTGCTGACTACCGCTCTCTGTGTACCTATCCAGGCTTGGCTGACTACCGTTCTCTGTGTACCGATCCAGGCTTGGCTGACTTCCGCTCTCTGTGTATCAATCCAGGATCTGGCTGACTACCGCTCTCTGTGTCCGACTCAGGCATTGGCTACTCGGCTAGCGTCTGCATCGCTAGTGCTTCTGTTGCCCCAGTCTCATGTCTAGTGCCTTTGCCTTACGGTTGCCTGTCAGTCTGCACATATCCGTTGCCCTGGTTGCGCTACCTTACAGCCGGTGCCTCACTGTGACCTCGGTTACTCCCTATTCTGCCTTGCCTCAGTGGGTACTTGTGGTTGCTCGACCTGTCCGGTTGCACCTATCAGCTGTCTCAGGTTGCGTTGCTGTACCGCTGCTCTGCCTATTGCCTCCGGGCACACTAGACTCTGTCTGCTTACTATCACCTCCGGTTGCACTCAGTGCAGACTGTGTATCACGGAGCCCGTGATTCGTGCTGTTCTCTGTCACTTGCTGAGTATTCATGATTGGCTGTCTGTCATTAGCCCTCCTCACACAGCCTTTTTAAACCCAGGTTGAGCACTTCCAGGTTGCCCTTTCGTGGTGTTTCTGACTCCACTCTGCCTGACCTGCTTGTCAGGTCTCTGGGCCTGTTCTAGTGTTCCTGTATGCTATGTTCCGGTGTTCCAGTGTTCCAGTATTCCTGTACGTTAACATTCCGGTGTTCCAGTGTTCCAGTGTTCTGGTATCCTAGCGTTCTGGTGTTCCAGTGTTCCTGAGTGCCTGTATTCCGGTGTTCCTGTGTTCCAGCACCTCGCGGGTTAATCTTGACTAGTTCCTGAGGTTCCTGCTCTAGCTATCGCTCCGGCGACATTGTTATCCTCGCTATTGTACCTCCATTTATGGTTCCAGCGTGTGGACGCTGGTTTACTCCACTATACCTGGTTGCGATACACATTGCTGGTTCCAGCGTGCGGACGCTGGTTTGCTCCACTAACCTGGTTGTGATATACATTGTCAGTTCCAGCGTGCGGACGCTGGTTTACTCCACTATCCTGGTTGCGATACACATTACTGGTTCCAGCGTGCGGACGCTGGTTTGCTCCACTATACATGGTTGTGATATACATTGTCGGTTCCATCGTGCGGACGATGGTTTACTCCACTAACCTGGTTGCGATACACATTGTTGGTTCCAGCGTGCGGACGCTGGTTTACTCCACTAAACCTGGTTGCGATACACATTGTTGGTTCCAGCGTGCGGACGCTGGTTTACTCCACTAAACCTGGTTGCGATACACATTGTTGGTTCCAGCGTGCGGACGCTGGTTTGCTCCACTAAACCTGGTTGCGATATACATTGTCGGTTCCAGCGTGCGGAGGCTGGTTTGCTCCACTAAACCTGGTTGCGATATACATTGTTGGTTCCAGCGTGCGGACGCTGGTTTGCTCCACTAAACCTGGTTGCGATATACATTGTTGGTTCCAGCGTGCGGACGCTGGTTTTCTCCACTAGAACTGGTTGCGAGATACATTGTTGGTTCCAGCGTGCGGACACTGGTTTGCTCCTGATATATCCTGTACTATGGTCAGTCACTGTCCACTCCTTGCAGTTGTCTGATTATCCCTGGCTACAGACTTCTGCTGAGTAGACCTTATACCTATTCTCTCTGCTGTCTTGGTCACCTGACAGCTGGTCTACAGCTGGTATTTTACCAAACCTTAAGTCTGAGAGTCTTCAAAAACCGTGACAGTATGAAAAGGCCATGACCTCAGACACTAAGAGTGACGGTAACGCGCAGAATATCCATTGGAGGATGGATATGCACGAGCAACGTTTGGATCAGCTAGAGGTTGCTATCCAAACTATTCTTGAACGCACGGTACTTGCAGATAAGTCCGGTGCTAACCCGGTGGTCTCGCCAATTTCAACACCAGAAAATGAGTCTAAGCCCTCAGGGGTCGCAGTTAAAGGGTTAACGGCTTCTGCACCCTTGCCGCTGAGATATGACGGTGACCCTCAATTATGCAGAGGGTTTATCAATCAACTTGAGATATTTATGGAATTGACGACACACGCATTTCCTAGTGATCACAGCAAGGTTGGGTTCATGATATCCTTGCTGACTGGCAGAGCATTGGCTTGGGCCAACCCACTTTGGGAAAACGCTAAACCTTGCACAAAGAATTTCTGTGATTTTGTGCAATCCTTTCGGAAAATATTTGAACCTCCTAGTAGAACTACCTCTGCTGCTAAACATCTCATGGAGATACAACAGGGCAGGCGCACGGTTGGCAATTATGCCATTGAATTCCGCACCTTGGCAGCAGAGGTAGGATGGAATAACGAGGCCCTGTTGGCAGCCTTTGCTCAAGGATTGAGTGACCAGATTAAAGATGAGATCGCAGCAAAAGATTTACCTACTGACCTAAATGATTATATCGAATACATGATTCTAATCGACTCCAGAATACGTGAAAGATTAACCGCCAGAGAGTGACCAGTACGGTTAAAGAATAATGGCTCCAGTAGCATATTTTGCCCACCCAACCCTCCCTCTGCATCCAAACCTAGTGAACCTATTGTGGAACCAAGTGAACCTATGCAGGTGGGGTTCACTAGGTTAACTAAGGAGCAGAGAAGGTATCGCAGAGCATAAGGTTTATGTCTATATTGTGGTAAAAATGGTCACCTGTTAAGATCTTGTCCGGTACGTCCGGGAAACGAACACACCTAGGGTACCTTGGGGGACAGGCCCTAGGTGGTGTCCAATCGTCCCCATTGTTGGGCACACTTAAACCCACCATACAGGTGGTATTGTCATGGGCACAACGCTCAGTAGAGGTTTTGGCCTTGGTTGATTCTGGTGCAGCTGGGTATTTTATGGACAATACCTTTGCTGAATTGCATGGGGTACCAAGGATTCAGAGAGAAACCCCTCTTGCTATTGAAGCAATTGATGGCAGACCTTTGGAACCCGCCCAAGTCACTTTTGAAACGATGCCCTTGTCCATGACTATTGGGGCTCTTCACAAGGAAGAGCAGCAGTTCCAATTGATTAATTCTCCTCACCATGCCGTGATTCTGGGCTTTCCTTGGTTACAGTTGCACAACCCACAACTTGATTGGCAGAAATGTGAGATTGCTGCCTGGTCTCAGTTCTGTATGGATAATTGCGTTACCCACCCTGTTAAGCTCTTGTGCACATCCCCTTCGCTACCGGATGTCTACCGGCAGTTTAGCGACGTTTTCAGTAAGGGAGAGGCTGGCGCCCTACCTCAGCAGAGACCATACGAATGTCGCATAGAACTGAGTCCTGGAGCAGTACCACCGAGGGGACGCATGTATCCATTGTCTTGTGAGGAGAACCAAGCTATGGAGGAATACATAGCAGATGCCCTCAGTAGAGGGATCATAAGGAAATCTACCTCTCCGGCCGGCGACGGGTTCTTTTTTGTTAAGAATAAAAAGTGGCGAACTGCGACCATGCATAGACTATCGTGGGCTGAATAAGCTGATGGCAAAGAACGCCTACCCATTACCACTCATCACCGAGCTGTTTGATAGACTTAAGGGGTCCTCGATTTTCACCAAATTGGACCTAAGGGCAGCCTACAATTTGATACGTATCAGAGCCGGTGATGAGTGGAAAACTGCCTTCAATACGAGATCTGGGCATTATGAATACCTAGTCATGCCATTTGGTCTATGTAATGCTCCATTTCAAGAACTGATTAATGACGTTCTTAGAGATATGTTACAATCTTGTGTTGTAGTCTATCTTGACGACATACTTATCCACTCCAAAGACCTGTCACAACACATCAAGGATGTGTCTGAAGTTTTGCTGCGCTTACGAAAGAATAAATTATTCTGTAAACTGGAGAAATGCGAGTTCCACAAAACCAGTGTACCGTTTCTGGGGTTTATAATTGGCAAAGACGGCATTGCCATGGATAAAGAGAAATTGACGGCAGTCTTACAATGGCCTAAACCCAAGAGCCTCAAAGCCATCCAACGATTTCTGGGCTTCGCCTATTATTACAGGAAGTTTATTAAAAACTTCTCCTCTATTGTGAAACCTCTGTCTGACCTCACGCACAAGGGCGCTAACCCATCCCTCTGGCCGGTGGCTGCTGAAGAGGCCTTTGAGAAGTTGAAAGTAGCCTTTGCTGAAGCGCCTGTGTTGTCCTACCCTAATCCAATACTTCCCTTTACTTTGGAAGTTGATGCCTCAGATATTGGGGTCTGGGCGGTGCTCTCTCAGCGACAGGTTAAAGGCGGTACACTCAGACCCTGTGGATTCTTCTCAAAAAAGTTGACTAGTGCTCAAAGTCATTATGAGATTGGTGATCGAGAATTACTGGCCATTATCCTCGCTCTCAAAGAATGGCGTCATTTACTTGAAGGCACAAAAAACCCCGTTTTGATTCTAACTGATCACAAGAATCTGACGTATCTTTCTGAGGCCAAGAGACTGTCTTCTCGCCAGGCCAGATGGGCACTGTTTCTATCCCGATTCAATTTTATTGTATCATACTTGCCGGGATCAAAGAATGTTAGGGCTGATGCTCTGTCTAGACAGTTTGAATCAGAGGTTGACAGAGAAGAGGTACCAGCACCTATCATTCAACCTGATTCAACCATACGTACTAGTATTACTTCACCACTAGGGGAGGAGATTTTGGCATCCCAAGCCTCTGCTCCTCATGAGACTCCAGTGGGCAAATGTTTTGTTGCTGAGCCATTCCGTACTCGATTACTTGAGACCTACCACTCCTCTAAGGCTGCGGGACATATTGGTAGGGATCAATTGTTCTGGTCTCTCTCTCAGCTATTTTGGTGGCCTTCTATGAGAGCAGATTGTGCCAATTTTACGAATGCCTGTGCCACCTGTGCCCGTGCCAAAGCCCCTAGACATCTCCCTGTGGGCTTGCTTCAGCCGGTGCCTAATGGTGAACGCCCTTGGTCTCACGTCTCTATCGACTTTATGGGAGAATTGCTCAGGTCTAGAGGGTACTCCTTCATATTGATGGTGGTAGACAGGTTCTCTAAAATGGCACACTTCGTACCCCTCCATGGCCTTCCTTCGGCCAAAGAACTGGCAATGATATTCGCTCGAGAAGTATTTCGGTTACATGGAGTACCCAGGGTGCTGGTGTCTGACAGGGGGAGCCAGTTTTGTCCAGATTCTGGAGGGCATTTTGCGAACAGATGGGCATACAGCTATCATTTTCCTCGGCATATCATCCCCAGACTAACGGGGCCGCTGAGAGGGCCAATCAAGGATAGGAACAGTTTTTGCGATGTTTTGTGACTGACCATGATAATTGGGCCGACTTGTTGCCTTGGGCAGAGTTCGCCAGGAACTGCGCAGTTAATTCTTCCTCTGGGAGCTCTCCGTTTTTGATCAATTATGGATTCCAACCCTGTCTGCTCCCGGATTCCTTTCAGTCACAGCAGATTCCAGCTCTGGATGAGCATATAGAGCAACTCCGCTCCACATGGGCACAAGTTCAGAGGGCATTGGGCCAGTCATTTCAGTGACATCAGTGTCATGCCAATCGCAGAAGGCTTCCAGCGGTTTCCTTCCAAGTCGGGGATAGAGTATGGCTGTCCTCCAAGAATCTAAAGCTCAAGGTCCCATCTAATAAGCTGGCACCTCGGTTCATTGGTTCATACAAGATCATTCACAAAATTAACCCTGTTTCTTATGCCTTGGAATTACCTGCTTCTATGCGCATTCATAATGTATTTCATGTGTCTCTCCTTAAACCTCTGGTTTGTAACCGTTATACTACCACACCTGTGAGGCCAGGTCCTGTTGAAGTCGAGGGGCAGGAGGAGTATGAAGTACAAAACATTATTGATTCCCGCAGACGTAGAGGAGGGGTACAGTATCTGTTGCATAGGAAAGGTTATGGTCCTGAGGATCGTTCCTGGGTAGACAGTAAGGACCTTCATGCTCCCAAGTTACTACGAGTATTTCATGTCAAATACCCTCAGAAGCCTGGAACCTACTCTAGGAGAGGGGGTCTTTGAAAAGGGGGTACTATCACGGTGCCCGTGATTCATGCTGCTCTGTGTCTGTCACTTGCTGAGTATTCGTGATTGGCTGTCTGTCATTAGCCCTCCTCACACAGACTTTTTAAACCCAGGTTGAGCACTTCCAGGTTGCCCTTTTGTGGTGTTTCTGACTCCACTCTGCCTGACCTGCTTGTCAGATCTCTGGGCCTGTTTCCAGTGTTCCTGTATGCTACGTTCCGGTGTTCCAGTGTTCCTGTACATTAACGTTCCCGTGTTTCAGTGTTCCAGTGTTCCTGTACGTTTATGTTCCGGTGCTCCAGCGTTCCAGTGTTCCTGTATGCTAACTTTCCGGTGTTCCAGTGTTCCAGCGTTCCTGTGTGCCTGTATTCCGGGGTTCCTAACTGGTTGCGATACACATTGTTGGTTCCAGCGTGCGGACGCTGGTTGCTCCACTACCTGGTTGCTATACACATTGTTGGTTCCAGCGTACAGATGCTGGTTTACTCCACTAAACCTGGTTGCGATATACATTGTTGGTTCCAGCGTGCGGACGCTGGGTTACTCTACTAAACCTGGTTGCGATACACATTGTTGGTTCCAGCGTGCGGACGCTGGTTTACTCTACTAAACCTGGTTGCAATATACATTGTTGGTTCCAGCGTGCGGACGCTGGGTTACTCTACTAAACCTGGTTGCGATACACATTGTTGGTTCCAGCGTGCGGACGCTGGTTTACTCTACTAAACCTGGTTGCAATACACATTGTTTGTTCCAGCGTGCGGTCGCTGGTTTGCTCCACTAAACCTGGTTGCAATATACATTGTTGGTTCCAGCGTGCGGACGCTGGGTTACTCTACTAAACCTGGTTGCGATACACATTGTTGGTTCCAGCGTGCGGACGCTGGTTTACTCTACTAAACCTCGTTGCGATATACATTGTTGGTTCCAGCGTGCGGACGCTGGTTTACTCTACTAAACCTGGTTGCGATATACATTGTTGGTTCCAGCGTGCGGACGCTGGGTTACTCTACTAAACCTGGTTGCGATATACATTGTTGGTTCCAGCGTGCGGATGCTGGTTTACTCCACTAAACCTGGTTGCGATATACATTGTTGGTCCCATCGTGCGGACGCTGGTTTACTCCACTAAACTGATTGCTAGATACATTGTTGGCTCCAGCGTGCAGACGCTGGTTTGCTCCACTAAACCTGGTTGCGATATACATTGTTGGCTCCAGCGTGCAGACGCTGGTTTGCTCCACTAAACCTGGTTGCGATATACCTTGTTGGTTCCAGCGTGCGGACGCTGGTTTGCTCCACTTAACCTGGTTGCGATATACATTGTTGGTTCCAGCATGCAGTCGCTGGTTTGCTCCATTAAACCTGGTGGAGCTATTACCATTAGTCCCAACGTGCGGACGTTGGTTTGCTCCTGAAACATCCAGTACTGTGGTCAGTCGCTGTCCACTTCCTTGCAGTTGTCTGAGTATCCCTGGCAATAGACTCCTGCTGAGTAAGACCTCTAGACTTATGCTCTCCGCTGTCTTAGTCACCTAACAGCTGGTCTACTCGCGCAGGCTGCCCTGCCCGTTATTGGTGAGGCCGGTAGAACCTTGACGATACCATCCTGTAGGTTGCCTCACCCGGTATTCTTTTTAGAGAACAGTGGCTTCCTTCCATGAACACCATTCTTGTTCACATGCTTTTGACAGATGAGTCATAAACGCTGTCCATGGCTGAGTATATGGTCTTGAAATTTCTTTATTTGTAGACCATCTGCCTTATAGCTGCAAATCCTTAGAAATAGTTTGGGGTTCTCAAAGATTTCTTTTGATCATTGCATGACAAGTTTCCATAAACCTGTAAGCTAAAGACCAAACTCACAAAGCTTCTTATATTTATGTTGGATGGTGCCTCCGAAGCTAACCCCAGAACATCTACCTAATTATTTTCACACAACTGATTCTATTTATCCACTTTAATTGAGCTGATGAAACCAGACTTTCACTACGTTTTGCATTTATCCTGATATTTAATTACTGGTTGCTTGTTTAATACACAATTTTGTTTCAAAAGACATGGACCCTATTGGATATTTAAGAAAAGTCTGGTTTTGTTTCCGGAAACATCATTAGAATGCTATTCGAATTTCTTCCATAGTTATCATTAGGGATCACGAACTATAGAACAAACATTTAACTTCAGATATAAAAATAAATATTTCAGGGCTACTTCCACTGCTTTGGGTCTATATCTGTGATGATCAAACTAGGAAGCACCAAATGTAAACTGCCTGGTTATACTTTGCACAGCGGAATCTCCATAAAGAGATTGTAGACTGCTATTTAATATGATAAACAGAGACAGAAGACAATACAGAGAATACTACTCAGTAGTGATGATCGAGCACCCCGATGCTCGGGTGTTCGGGTGCTCTGGCCGAGCGCCCCCGGAGGCACGAGTGCTCGGCCGAGCACCCGAGCCCCATTGAAGTCAATGGGAGGACTCGAGCATTACACCAGGCACCCCCTGCTCTGATGAGGGAAGGGTGCCTGGTTCATAGGAAAAGGTCAGAAAATGATGGAAACACCACAGAAATGGTTCAGGGACAGCATAGGGAGGATGTCTGGATGCATCTTGGACTCCAACGTCGCTGCTGGGAACGATGTTTCGCCCGTAGTACGCCATTTTTACAGACTGACCGTAAAACACACAAAAAGGAAGATAAAAACGACTTTAGGCGAAAAATTGTTACCAAACAGTATTTGCTGTATATTTACTTGTATATCATCTGCAAATTCTGAAAAAATGTCATCTATTTTTCGGAACTGGGGCCATGATTAAGAGGGAAACGTGCGCAGCGTAAAGCAGGTGTTCAACGTGGTTATGGCCCGGGTAAGGTACAGCATTCAGGAACGGAGGCCGCAGCTACCACAGGTTTTACAACATGTCCGTTTGCCCTTGTTAAGTCCAAAATTTATAGTCGGAACAGTGGGGTCTGATCCATTGAGTAAAAGTGACGAAGTGACTTAGTGGATGAAGCCAAGAACTACCTTCTGCTCTGTCGAACACCCCAGCCCTATTTAATTCAATGGGAGGACCTGAGGCACTCCGATACAACCTGTATATCACAAAATGGAGGGCCTCATTCACATTGTGGTACAATAGTTCAGGTAGTGGTCCAACACTCATAAAGCCTATGCACTATGTGAAAGGGCTGCCAAAAATTAGACTGAAATGTCACTCCAATACACCCTTTATTACACATAAAGGAGGGCATCATACACACCCTTGAAAAATTAGGATTAATGGCCTGCTGGTGACCCTCTAAAACATTAGGGGCGAGGGCATGCCGCTAAGCTGACCATCTAAAACATTAGGAATGAGGGTCTGCTGCTGAGCCGACCATCTAAAACATTATGGGTGAGGGTCTGCTGCGGAGCTGACCATCCTAAACATTATATGCGAAGGCCCGCTAGTGAGCTGACGCTATAAAACATTATATGAGAGGGCCCGCTAGAGAGCTGACCCAATAAAACATTATATGAGAAGGCCCGCTGGTGAGCTGACCTATACAAAAATTGTCAAACAGGGCCCGCTGGTGAGCTGGCCCTATATAAAAATTATATCACAGGGCCCGCTGGTGAGCTGGCCCTATATAAAAATTATATCACAGGGTATATGGAAGAGGAGGAGGAGGATGAGAAGATTAAGAGTCAACCATATACCCGTTTTTTGGGTGGAAGGGGTGAATGGGAATACAGAGTATTCCCATCATTGTAAATAACATATATAAAGTCACTTTATGTTCACCCGGGGCTTTCCTCCAGTGGAGTGGAGAAGTCAGGGGAAATCCAGGCCTTGTTCATTTTTATAAGTGTCAACCTATCAGCATTTTCGGTGGAAAGGCGGATACGCTTATCTGTTATGATGCCACCAGCAGCACTAAATACCCGCTCAGACAGAACGCTGGCGGCAGGGCAGGCCAGCACCTCCAAGGCATAGAGTGCCAGTTCATACCACGTGTCCAGCTTGGACACCCAGTAGTTGTAAGGCACAGAGGGATCATTGAGGACGCTGACACGGTCTGCTACGTACTCCTTCACCATCTTCCAAAACTTTTCCCTCCTTGTGACACTAGGCTGCGCATCAGGGTGAGGGTGCTGGCGGGGTGTCATGAAGGTGTCCCACGCCTTGGAGAGTGTTGCCCTGCCTTTGTCGGAACTGCTGTGTGCTCCCCTTTTCTCCCCTTCTCGGTTGGCCAAGGTAGCACGTACTCTGCCGCCAGCGTTGTCAGATGGAAAATTTTGGAGCAATTTTTCAACAAGAACCTTCTGGTATTGCACCATTTTGCTTGTCCTCTCCACCGGAGGAATGAGAGATGAGAAATTCTCTTTGTAGCGGGGGTCCAGAAGGGTGAACACCCAGTAATCTGTGTTGTCTAAAATGCGTATAACGCGTGGGTCACGGGAAAGGCAGCCTAACATAAAGTCAGCCATGTGTGCCAGAGTACCAACAGGCAAGATTTCGCTGTCCTCACCAGGAGGATGACTCTCAATCTCCTCATCCTCTTCCTCCTCTTCTGCCCACCCACGCTGAAGAGATGGAAATAAAGTTCCATGGCTACCCTCTGTAGCGGAGGCAACCGTGTCTTCCTCCTCCTCCTCCTCCTCCTCCGCCTCCTCCAATTGTCGCTGAGAAGACGAAGTGAGGGTGCTCTGGCTATCACCTTGTGTAAGCTCTTCCTCCCCCATTTCCACCTCTTCCACATGCAAAGCGTCGGTTTTAATTGTGAGCAGCGAGCGTTTCAGTAGACACAGAAGTGGGATGGTTACACTGATAATAGCGTTATCGCCGCTCACCATCTGTGTCGATTCCTCAAAATTGCGTAAAACCTCACAGAGGTCTGACATCCATTCCCACTCCTCACTTCTGATTACAGGAAGTTGAACGGAGAGGCGACGACCGTGTAACAGCTGGTACTCCACTACTGCCCTCTGCTGCTCACAAAGCCGGGCCAACATGTGGAAGGTGGAGTTCCAGCGCGTGCTCACGTCACACAGCAGCCGGTGAGCTGGCAATTGTAAGCGCTGCTGCAGCTTCAACAGGCCGGCTGAAGCTGTAGATGACTTACGGAAATGTGCACACACGCGGCGCACCTTCGTCAACAGATCATGCAAATTGGGGTAGGTTTTTAGAAATCGCTGAACCACTAAATTAAATACATGCGCTAGGCATGGTACGTGTGTGAGCTTGCCGAGCTCCAAAGCCGCCACCAAGTTACGCCCATTATCACACACAACCATGCCTGGTTGCAGGTTGAGTGGCGAGAGCCACTTCTCGGTCTGGTGACTAATCCCCTGCAACAGCTCTGAGGCCGTGTGCTGTTTGTCCCCAAGGCAGATCAGCTTCAGCACGGCCTGTTGACGCTTCCCCACTGCAGTGCTACACTGCTTCCAGCTACCGGCTGATGGGTGAGTGGCGCTGCGCGCAGAGAATTCGGAGGTGGAAACGGAGGAGGAGGAGCCAATAACGTAGGTGCTGGCGGAAACCCTGATGGAGGTAGGGCCCGCAATCCTCGGCGTGGGTAGCACCTGTGCCATCCCAGGGTCCGAGTCGCTCCCAGCCTCCACGACATTCACCCAGTGTGCCGTCAGGGAAATGTAGCATCCCTGGCCACAAGCACTTGTCCATGTGTCAGTCGTTAAGTGGACCTTCCCAGTAACTGCGTTGGTCAGGGCACGGGTGATGTTAAGGGACACATGGTGGTGTAAGGCGGGGACGGCACACCGGGAAAAGTAGTGGCAGCTGGGGACTGCGTACCGAGGGACAGCTGCTGCCATCAGGCTGCGGAAGGACTCAGTCTCCACAAGCCTAAATGGCAGCATTTCGATGGCCAGTAATTTGGAAAGGTGTGAGGTTAGTGCTATGGCCTGTGGGTGGGTGGCTGGGTATTTTCGATTGCGCTCAAATGGCTGGGGTAACGACATTTGGACGCTGCGCTGGGACAGGGAAGTGGATGTGGTCGCTGATGGTGCTTCAGATGGTACAGGTGCAGGGCGGGAGGTAAGCGGGCCTGCGCCTTCGACAGGCGATTGGCCGGCACCGAAAACAGGGGAAGAGGAGGCAGTGGTGTGGCCTGCAGACACAGATTGGCGATCCGGGCGTTCCTCCCACTTATTACGGTGCTTGGATGCCATGTGTCGGATCATGCTGGTGGTGGTGAGGTTTCTAGTGTTCATGCCTCGGCTCATTCTGGTGTGGCACAGGTTGCAAACTACAATTTTTTTGTCGTCCGCACTTTCCTTAAAAAAACGCCATACCGCGGAACACCTAGCCCTTGGCAAGGGAGATTTACGCAAGGGGGTGCTCCGTGGAACATTTGCGGGCCGGTTTGGTGCGGTCCGCCTTTTTTCTTTAGCCACACCACTGCCTCTTCCAGCCTGTTGCGGTGCTGCAGATGGCTCACCCTCAGGACTGCTGTCATCGCTCGGCTCTCCACCTTCCCAGGTGGGGTCAGTGACCTCATCGTCCACCAAGTCCTCCTCCACTTCCTCACATCCTCCTCATTTCTTGATCCCACCACATCCTCAGTCATTGACAACTGTGTATCATCCTCCTCATCAAGGTCTTGAGACAGTAATTGTGGTTGATTTGATGGCAACTGTGTCTCATCATCATCATCCACTTCCTTTGACCTTAAATGCCGTTCCCCTCTGTCATCTTCTTGTGATTGGGTACCCTCTAGAGGTTGTGAATCAGGGCACAAGATCTCATGTTCCTCTGCAAGCGTGCTTGGAGAGAGGTTCAAATCAAGGATTGGTGATGAGACGAGCTCCTCACTATATTCCAGTGTGGGATCACTTCTTTGGCCAGACCCTCTATGGTGGGAGGAAGGATGATCAGGGTGAGGATTATGTTGACCAGACTCTTGTCTACTGAGAGTGGACTTGGTGGAAGACAGGGTGGTGCTTAACCGACTGGAAGCAGTATCAGCTGAAATCCAACCGACCACCTGTTCGCAGTGGTCTGACCTCGAGAGTGATGTCCTGCGACGCCCTGTAAACTGAGACATGAAGCTAGGTATGGTGGATGTCTTTCTTTCTTGTGCTCTGGCACCAGGCACAGTTTCTACGTGTCCTGACCCGCGCCCTGAACTATCAGGATCACGTCCACTTCCCCGTCCCTTTTTACCCGCCTTCTTCATATTAAACGGAATATATGCCGGTAATCTGCGGCTAGGCACACGAAACAGAATGTGACGCTAATCTGCGGCTAGGCACACGAAACAGAATGTGACGCTAATCTGCGGCTAGGCACACGAAACAATATGTGACGCTAATCTGCGGCTAGGCACACGAAACAGAATGTGACGCTAATCTGCGGCTAGGCACACGAAACAATATGTGACGCTAGTCTGCGGCTAGGCACACGAAACAGAATGTGACGCTAATCTGCGGCTAGGCACAGTGAACGGAATATGTGACGTTAATTTGTGAATTTGCACACTAAACAATATGTGACGTTAATCTGCGGCTAGGCACACTAAACAATATGTGACGCTAATCTGCGGCTAGGCACACGAAACAGAATGTGATGCTAATCTGCGGCTAGGCACACGAAACAGAATGTGACGCTAATCTGCGGCTAGGCACAGTGAACGGAATATGTGACGTTAATTTGTGAATTTGCACACTAAACAGAATGTGACAATAATCTATGGCTAGGCACACGTTTAAAATGGCCCTTTTTGTTGCTGCGTTGTAAAATATTTGGCCCTGTGCACCTAACAGAATATGTCAGCTTGTCACTGCACTGTGAAATATTTGTCCCTGTGCACCTAGTACAATGTCACCTTAGAACATGTCCCCCCCCACAAAAAAATGAAATTCTGCCACCCCCAAAAAAAATTAAATGCTGCCCCCACACACAACAGTCCTAAAAAGGACTTTTGGGTCTTGAAAGAGTTTAAACAATTTTATTCTCCCTACACTGACTTCCTGTGCATCTAGTATTATATGTCACCTTAAAAATATCCCCCCCACAAAAAAAAGGAAATTGTGCCCCCCCCAAACAAAATATAAATGCTGCCCCCACACACAACAGTCCTAAAAAGGACTTTTGGGTCTTGAAAGAGTTTAAACAATTTTATTCTCCCTACACTGACTTTCCCTGCCTAAGCGCATCTCTCCCTGGCTGAGAATGAGCCGAACTTGCGCGTCGGGTGCTATACAGCACCCGATCACGGGTTCTGGCCAGCCAATCAGTGTAATGCCAGCAGCCAACATGGCTGCTGGCATTACACTGATGTCAGAGCCTCCCCGCACGTTTATTGGCTGCGCAGCAGCCGCGAAACGTGCGGGGAGGAGACCCGAACATGGCGGGCGAGCACATGCGGTACTCGTACGAGTACCGCCATGTGCCGAGCAGAGCGATGCTCGAGCCGAACCGAGCTTCGGCCGAGCATGCTCGCTCATCACTACTACTCAGTAGGCCTCAGTGAGTGAGATGCTAGAGTACACTGCCTGGGGAGCATTGCTGGCTGGCGGTGGCTGCTCTTGAGAAGTCTTACAGAAGTCTATGCCAGATTAAAGATGCTGGCTGCAAGGACAGATTAGTGCCAACCAGAGGAGCCGGCCTGCACCCAGGATGAAAACCCAAGAAACAGCAACTACTCACTGAGAACTGGAAATAAGGTAAGCAGAAACCTACCGGAAGTATAGTTGTCACTGTTGAGAGACTTGAAACAGGACAGAACTGATAACAAATGACTGGAACTTGAGACTTTACTAGGGTTTGATGAAGCTCAACTAGAGGTCAAGGGGGTCTAAGCTCGACTAGTGGTCGAGGGGGTGAAAGCTCGAATAGAGTAAGCATATAGGAGACCCTCAGGTTCTGAGAACAAGGGAAGTCGACAGGCTGAGTCAGCAACAGGAGGGCAACTCAGTACCACAGAGGAGGTGAAGAATAGTCGAACAATCCTGGGTCACAATCCAGTCAGACAGAGACAGCACACATGGAGCAGGCAGGAGGGGAGTCGAAGAAACGGAGCCAAGATCAAATACCGGTAAATATGAACATGACGCCAAATCGGATAACAGAAGGAGAATCGAATGAGAGCCAGGTCAATACACAAGACTCGCTAGAACAAGACTTGAACTGAGGTCACATCAGGAATACTTTGATCGCATACCGACACAAAGTGCCGGCACTTGATAAGGGCTCAGTGCATCATCACAACAAATAAGAGCCAGGACTCAGGAGAAGCAAAATAGAAATCCATGCAAGGATATGACAATATCCTAGAACATGTAGGATATGCAATCATCGAGGTCAGAAGAAGACATCAAAGTGGCAAAAGGACCTTATAAAAAAAATCAAAAAGTGAGACTTTCTGAGCAAATCAACTGTGCTCTATGGGGAAAATGAAAATCCTAATGACTAATAAATGGTTCTAATCTCTTCAGTGCTAGCAAGGTCTTCAACACTTTTTTCTGCATTAAAACACAGAACATTCTATCATTCAAGGTGCTAAAAATACCATGGAAATCAAAGACAATTTGGGGATTGTATGTAAAACCCCTTCAAACTGCATCAACCCTCCTTAGATAAAGCCCCCATGGATACTGCATTCTTGTTCTCTGTTGGCTGTCATTGGATGGAGACAGTGACATATGTTACTGCATTATAAATCCTGAATACGTTAGACAGTGACATATGTTACTGCATCTTAAACCCTGAATACATTAGACAGTGACATATGGTAATACCCCTGGCCACTCCTGTCAAAATCTCTGCAAGGAGTTTCGATGCCCTCACTATCCCCTATTGTAAAAACAATGTCCACTCTCGCTGCTCCAAAAACACACACACACTGCCTCAGGACTTTGACTTTACTAATTGTTATTCCAGATAGGTGTCTGCACAATCCTCTAGTACTCAAAGGGTTAAACTCCACTTCCCCACATTCCATTTCAGCACAAGTAACTGTCACTTCCTCTTGCACACGTATCGCGTCCATCCCACCATGCTCCCCAGTGTTCCCAGCCGGCCTGAAGAGGCCCAGGATCCCTTTCATAAAAGTGTGCTGTTATGGGCACCTTCCTCCCTAGGTAGCGATCCTGCCGCCTGACTGGCACTGAACTTGTATGAGTCCGTTGTTAAAAGAAAATATTAACCCTTTCAGTGCCAGTGGGATACAACCCATTTATTTGGCAATAGCCCAGCTGGTCTGTGTGTCCATATATATGTGTGTGTGTTCGTATGCGTGTGTCCATATATATATATTTTTGTGTGTGTGTGTGTTTCCACGGGCACATAAAAGCAATGTCCTGACGCTGGAGGCTCTGAATACACCACAAGATATATATATATGTGTAGTATATATATATACTACACAATAATGCATTTAATCTTGCAGGAAGGGGAACGTTTCAGCAGCCAGTTTTGTTCCATAGCCTCCTGCTGGGCACCCTCATCTTTCCACTCATTAATGTACTATGATGTCCCAAAATTATAATTCACCATATAGCCTCAATCACTCTTCCGTAATCCATCTGCAAAACTGATCATGATCATCAGATCATAAATCCTCACCTGCAAGTCCTACATTGCACACACTTCACTCACCCTCAGCTCTCTCACTTCATGAAAAGAGTGCCCTGCTTTGAACAGAACATCTGACTGCTGTTGGAGTTGGTGATTTCCTTGGTTGGATCTCATGTTATCATGCACAGGCTGGAGTTACTGCCCATTACATTGTTAGTGCTGCATGACTGAATGAGCCTCGCTGGTGCACTTCCCTGCTCCACCTTCTCCTGATTGCCACCCTGGGGGCCCTTACTGTTGCTGGACTACACTTCTTATCACCCTTGGCTGCCCCATGGCCAGTGAAGATGAGGAGGGTTGTAGTACAGCAACAACTGGAAAGCTACATGTTGCCTGCTTCTGGTGTACACTGTGCTGTGCATAAATGTGCTGGGTGAGGCAGATGGAAGAGGCCATATTGCCAGGGCTTTCACAAATCAGAAGTAAATATGTGGCTGTGAAGCTGTGTTTTTCCTACATCTCCCATGATGAGGATGATGAAAGTCGTAGTGTAAGTAGAGGTCATGAGTAGGGATGGGTGAAAGTTTATGCCGTGTTCCTGCGAGAAATTTCGCAAATACCACGTTGTTATCCGCTTTTTTGTGGGAAAATCCGCTTTAAAACTAGTGCTTAAAATTTTTGCATATTTCGTCCATTGGCCAAAATCTTCCGCCATTTTTTCAGTGGCTAGACAGTTTCCACCCATTGATTTACATTGTTTTCGCATTTCCTCTCTAAAAACGTGACATTTTCGCTGAAGGCAGACACAATAGAAGCAGCTACAGAGCGAGGTAGACGTGCTGTGCTGTTCTCTTGTGACATTTAGCAAAAATTGAGGCAGGAGAGGATCATAGTGACTCCTATCACTATGAGCAGTAAAAAGAGGAACTGAAACGACCCTTATTATGTGTCCATTGAGTCTGAGGAGGAGGAGGAAGTGACCAGCAGTACAGAACCAATGCTGCCCAGTCCCCCTAAGTCACCCCCAGGGATCTTGGGGAAATTAATGAGAAGTGATGGAGAAAAAGGAATGGGAGGGAAAAAAGGAGAGGGAGAAAATGGAAGGGAGGTAGAAAAGGGTAGTACTAGTGAGAGCAGGACAGGTCAGCTTCCTGTGCCTGCTGCAAGATGTGCTGCCCCTTCTGCCAGTGCCACCATTGCTGTTCCTCCTGCAGCCACTAGTGTTGTACCTGCTGCCAGACGTGCTGCCACTAGTGTTGTACCACCAATACTTTGTCTGCTGCTAGTTTTTCTTGTAGCACTCAGGGAGGGGGAAGTAGAAAATGATGCCAAGCGTGACAGCAGGGGACCCTAAATCACACTTGCCATTCCCAAGCAGTACCACCAGTGCTAGTACTACTGCTACTAAGGTCCAGCAGCTTGTTAGTGTTAGGAGTGAAGGAGGGGTAATCAACATCATATTACTAGTGACTGTGAGACTGAGAAGGAATACTCTGCAACTGGACTTGATTTGATTAGTGTTAGTAGTAGTAGCAGTAATGGTGAAGCAGCCAGAGTGGTAGGGGAAACATTTGATAGCATCCAGACTAGCGGTCAAGGGAGCCCACACCATTCCTCTGACCCTGGGACTGGGAGTCCTCCCATTCTCTTGACTACAGTGTCCAGGTGGAACATGATCCTGAAGAGTCCAGAACTGGTGTTGGGGGAGAAGAGCAGACTCAGAATTAATACCATCACCAACAGCAGGAGCACAGATCAGCTGCCTGTACCTGCTACTACTGCTAGTGCTAGTCTGCCTTCTTCTTCAGGTCAAAAGGAAATGGCAAGTGTGACATTAAGGGACCCTCTGTCACATTGCTCGTCACCTCATCCAATCAGAAGTGAGATGTCTGTAATAGAGCAGCAGCAACAACAGCATGTAGGGACTAGTGGTAGGCTAGGCCTGGATTTGTGGAAGGGGCTGGTAACACTAAAAATACCGGCCGAATCCACTCCATTTGGGCTCGACATTCACTGTGCTACACAGTCTGGATTTGATCATTCAAAATGCAGTAACACGTTTTTGTTGTCGTCACGATAATCGTACCTTTATAAGGCTGTAAGTAAGAAATCAGCCTTGGATTACCATACTCCTACACCACGGCCAACTATGTCTATAAATCATGCCAGTCCACACAGACGCGCTAACTTATACCAGTATGTGAATGTTGTTTAAACCCGCTCACACAATACCACTAACCGTCATCCTTTTCATCCCAATCACGGCTCACATCTCAGCTAGCGACTTCCATACACCCCAGCCCCGCAATCAGGTCGGACTCTTCCGTCTGCCCGTGCGCCAGTTAAAATCTATCCCTGGTACATCACTTCACCAAGAGGATACTTCAGAACGGACGCTGCCACATTTTAGCGTTTTGTTCCAAGATACCATCCATATTCATTCACCTCAATTCATTCTTACAAAGTTCATGTAAAAATAAACCTAACTACTAATAAAGTCTCGTTACAGTAGCATAATCATCGCGCCCCTCCCCCCCCTTTCCATTATTCACACTCTCGCAGTTAGGAAGAATACAGCGTACTGCAAATAAAATCATGACCCTTCAATACTAGATAAGAATTACTCAGTATATTTATCATATGCACTACAAATGTAAGTAAGTTGTTATAGACCATTGTCAACAATGCTCCAACAAGCTTCTACACCACCTCCCCTTTTTAGTCCAAATCCCCATCCTTTCGCCCTTTCATATCCCCAAAAAACATTACCTACAAAGCCGATTCCATTCTTCTTCTCATAACGTGATCTGCATCATTTTACCCTAAGACAGTACAACAACGACACCTAGCGGTCAGTAAACGTAACTACAACTCAAATTATGTTTCTCAGTTGTTCAAATGTACATGATCTTCACTACTAACATAACGATGTCTCCAGTATATTCTTCAGATGCTGATTAAAAAAAAACAAAAAAAAAACCTTTAGTCTATTTCTCTCTATCTACCTAAGATCCTTCAGCATTCAAATAATTCCAAACCAGGATAATAAAAATACTCACTAATCCCCAAATCACTCAGAAATAAGTATCCAGTAAGTTAATGTACCAATATTAAACGAACCCTTGTTAAACCTAACAGCATGCCACTATATCAGTCTTTCTCCCACCCCTATTTGTTCCAACAACAGTACCTTGCAAACAACCAAGACCATCAATCAACATCCTTCAACTTTCAAATACTTAAACGTCCGAACCGCAAAGCCTCAATCAACACAACAAACCATCTTACCAGGTAAATACCGTACTCATGCCCCCCCTCAAACCCCTATGTTAAAATTACTTCTTAACAAACCACATACCAACTGTTGTGATAGCTATATAAGCATACAAGTCTATTGTAAAAAACAGTAGCTGTTGCTTTAATGTAGGAGCCATTACTCAGTTCTCTGCTTCACGTCCTGTTCTAGCAGTCAGTCTACTTGATTACCTCATGCAAAATTTTTTTGTAAAGTTGATACCTTTATTGGCTAACTAAACAGATTTAAAATGCAAGCTTTCAAGACTTCTTAGGTCTCTTCCTCAGGCATGTTATACAGATAAATATGAAAACTTCTCTCTTAAATACAAGTACACATTACATTGTTTATAATGGAAATCAGATAAGAAGGTTAGTCCAGATACCAATTCCTTGATCAGTCAATGGTAGAGGATGTGATTTAAATAGCATTCTTCCTCTGAGTCCAGGTATTTATGATTCCAGAGGGACTGTCGTAAAAGTTAATTCACCATTAAGTACTGTGACAGAAATTCCCTGTCCATGTTCATGCCATAGGTCAAAGAGTCAAATTGTAACATTAATTTTACCTCCCATAATTTTCTGTCCCTCTGATTGCGAAATTGTCCCATTCGTACAGTCAATTTAATGTCCCTGACACTGTGCCCACTTTGGCAAAAATGTTCTCCCACTGGTGTCTCTGTCTTTTTGTTGTTAATGCTGGATCTGTGGGAATTAAACCTCTTATGTAATTTCTGTCCTGTTTCCCCCACATAAAAAGCTGTTGGGCATTTTGCACACATGATAAGGTATATTACATTGGATGATTTGCAGGTGAAATTACCATTGATCTTATGGTGTAACTGGGTGTTTGGTATGGGTATCTTGTCTGTGGTATAAATGTGTGCACAGGTTTTACACCTACTTTTTAGGCAGGGTAATGTGCCATTTTTTGTATTTTTGTTCAGGGCACTCCTTACCATCAGTTGCTTTAAATTGTGAGGCTGTCTGAAGGAGAGTAAGGGAGGCTGTGGAAATATGTTCTTAAGTCTTTCATCTGTGTGTAAGGTTGCTTGAAGTTCTCTTGATATTTTGCGCAGAGCTTCAACCTGGGGGTGGTAAGTGACAACAAGTAGCACACTGTTTCCCTTATGCTGTTCTTTGTAGCTCAACAGATCTTTTCTTGGTATGTGAGTAGCTTTCTGTATCTGACTGTCAATAATCCTTGCACTGTAACCCTGTCTTATAAAGTCTCCTCTGAGTTTCTGGAGGTGCTTGTCACGGTCCGCCATGTCAGAACAGATGCGATTATATCTGATGGCCTGGCTGTATATGATGGAGTTCTTTGTGTGTTTTGGGTGAAAGCTATCATTCCTCAGGTAGGTTGGTCTGTCTGTTGGTTTACGGTACAAGGATGTGTGGATGGAGTTGTTCTGAATACTGATAGTCGTGTCTAGGAAGTTAATGTTTGTGCGTGAGTGACTGAGTGTTAGATTGATACTGGGGTGGAATGCATTGTAATTTTTGTGGAATTTGAGAAGTTCCTCTTCACTGGCTGTCCAGATGATAAGAACATCATCTATGTAGCGGAGATAGACCAGGGGTTTTGTCTATCTATGCCAAGCAATGGAAGCAAGATCAGAGTCTTGCAGACATCTTCTGGAGACGATGGAAACAAGAGTACCTGGTGACACTCCAGTCACACAGAAAATGGCAAGCTGACAAGCCTAACTTGCAAGTTGGAGATGTCGTTTTGCTGAAAGACACTCAAGTTCCCAGGAACGACTGGCCTGTCGGACTCGTTGTTAAAGCTGTATCTAGCAGTGATAGTAAAGTTATGAAACATGGCACCACTAAGGTGTTCTTTAGACCTGTCTCTGAAGTAGTCTTACTCCTCAAAAAAAAAAGCATAGTGGTATAATGTTATTATTCCAGGTGGGGAGTGTTCCGATAGCTGTATAAGCATACATAAGTCTATTGTGAAAAAAAGTAGCTGTCGCTTTAATGTAGGAGCCATTACTGCAGTGCTCTGCTTCACGTCCTGTCCTAGCAGTCAGTCTACTTGATTACCTCTTCAGATAAGGAGTTGGTAATGAACTCCACCGTTTCTTGCACACTGGCCTTGGAAAGATAAGTCTGTAAGTAGGTTATCTTTAGTTTTAAGTTAATAGTACATGTTTTTATGCAATTAGCTACAGTTTGATGTTTGTTTGCAGCATATGAGTTATGTACTAGGCCTCATTTCCTGTTAGCTATTGATTTAACAGTAATGTATCATGCCTATCTCTATTTGTATTTTGTGGTTGTAAGCAGATAATTTGCTAATACATGTTTTTATAAATTTGTGATTTGCAGTTTTACAAATATAAATATTTTCAGTAAAGATTTCAATCGTTATTCCTGCCTACTGGGTCTTTGTTCACTGTCTGCCACCCCTTGTACTACAGACACATTGTGAGGGCAGATCACTGACAATTATCCTATTTAAAGGGATAGTAATACTTCGTTTTAACTTTATTTTATTTTGTAGGCATTAATAAAACATGAAGAACGATATAAGTCTTATCTCTCAAACCTTTATGGTTTGAGAGATATTCACAAGCAAAGTTTCCCCTCCCGCCCCTTTTACCTAGTGTAAGCCATCTCTTCTCAGATGTGGAATCCAGTCCATAGACCAGACAGATAACAGAAGGGGACAATCTTCTTCCTATGAGAACAATGAAAGCCCTGCCCCCCTTGACAAGCTTTTCAGGTTTTTCCCTTATCTTAATTAAAGATTGTTCCTCTCTGCAATCTACCTGGGCACCTCCCTTCTGATCTGGCTGAAAAGTGTTACATCAGTAAAAGGGGCGGGAGGGGGATACTTTGTCATTGAATTACTCTTGAACTACAACTCTGACAGAACTGAAATATCACTCTCCAAAGTCCAAATACTATGATGATTAATTAGAGATGCTTTTATTATGAAACATTACTATCCCTTTAAATCCTCACAGGTCTACAAACATCCAACTCATTACTTCTCAAGATCAGTTAGTATTTTTCCACCTTCTCAACTTTCTCAATAAATCACACAGATAACAACCACAAGTCAATTATTCCCATACCTCATATTTTCACCTTACTCCACCAAAGGTCCAAGGACACACTTACACCTTACCCCATCAAAGGGGCCAAAGGTCACATTACTTTACCTAACCCCTCACAAAAGGGGCCGAAGACAGTTTACATCCTACCTTACCCCTCCCAGGGGCCGAAGGCACACACACCCAACTTATCCCAGTGCAGGGGCCGAAGGTCACACACCCATCTTACCCCACTGCAGGGGCTGAAGGTTCACACACACCTTACCCCACCTCAGGGGCTGAAGGTCACACACCCACCTAACCCCACCACAGGGGCCGAAGGTCCACATACACTTTACCCCACCACAGGTGCTGAAGGTTAACACATAGACCTTACCCCACCACAGGGGCCGAAGGTCACACACACCTTACCCCACCACAGGGGCCGAAGGTCACACACACCTTACCCCACCACAGGGGCCGAAGGTTCACACACACACACACCTTACCTCACTGCAGGTGCTGAAGGTCACACACACACACCTTACTCCACTGCAGGGACCAAGGGTTCATACACACCTTACACCACCGCAGGGGCCAAATGTACACACACACCTTAACCCACAGCAGGGGCCGAAGGTTCACACCTTACCCCACAGCAGGGGCCGAAGGTCACACACACCTCTTACCTCACCGCAGGGGCCGAAGGTCACACACACCTTACCCCACCGCAGGGGCCAAAGGTTCACACACACACACACACGCCTTACCCCACTGCAGGAGCCGAAGGTCACACACACACCTTACCTCACCGCAGGGCCCAAAGGTCCACATACACCTTACCCCACTGCAGGGGCCGAAGGTCACACACACACCTTACCCCACTGCAGGGGCCGAAGGTCACACACACACCTTAACCCACCGCAGGGGTCAAAGGTTCATACACACACACCTTACCTCACTACAGGGGCCGAGGGTTCATACACACCTTAACCCACCATAGGGGCCGAAGGTCCACATACACCTTACCCCACTGCAGGGGCCGAAGGTTCACATACACCTTACCCCACTGCAGGGGCCGAAGGTTCACATACACCTTACCCCACTGCAGGGGCCGAAGGTTCACACACACACACACACACACACACACACACACACACACACACACACACACACACACACACACACACACACACACACACACAAAGCATTCGCAGCCAGATTAGCAGCCTCTATATCCCAATTTAATTTTACGACAGACTGGAGCCAAATGGACTATGAGCTGGGACTGATGGATCCAGTCTGTCAAACTTGCTCTCTGCCATTCCATTCATCCAGCCTTTGCCCATCCATTCCACCACCAAATAAGTTTTCACAACCACAATTTAACCACAACAGTCAATTCACCCCTTCTACATCATACCAATCAGCCAATCAACCCAGAGATTAACAAGGTAGACATATCCATTATCACAGAAACACACCCATCTGCAACAATTTTAACACCAGAGGTTGTTTCTTTAGTGGCTGTAGACTCTCACACCTCTGCTCCACCTGCCTCCAAGCCCATGCACAAACCATTTGCTCACGCAACACACACGACAATAAAAGATTAAGAGAAATGTATACCTTTGTCTTGCAGTCTTTATTACTTAACCATCCCAACCAACATCTCGTCCAATATATATTCACAGGTTTAAAAGAAGACTTTCACACCGGTATCATTGCTTGCCCATCCTCATCATCCCAATACCCCAACTTACAATCTACATTAATAGAACCAGACACAGTCACATAACTCATCCAAAAAAAAGTATCCAAAGGTTTCCTTATCGGCTCATTCCAGACCCCATAGGCTTAGCCACTAAGAAATTCACATCACGAAAGTCCCTAATCATAGATTTATCAGCTCCACGTGCCTCATTCATACCTAGCATAAACTCCCTCATACTCTCTGAAGAATTCACACTTCAATACACCAACATCGATAGTGCTATATCACTCACACAAGCAGGATATAATGGTAACCCAGGTAGCCGGGAAGCCCTGGGCCGTCGTTCCCGGATTCTCTGCTCTCGAGGTCGGCTACCGTCCGTTGAACCAGGGTGATGGTGGCTCCTGTGTCACACATCACTGTAGCTGGCGTGCCATTGATAAGTACCGGTTGTAAGTGCTGCCGGCGGTTGTCCGAGTCATCCTCTTGTGCCATGGCGACCTCCTGATATGCACCCCACTCACAATATTCCCGGGGTAAAGACTGAACTTCCAGGGGAGCTGGCCATTCCGGGGCCACAGCCTCCCCGGTGGGGCTCAAAGCATCTGCCCTGGAAACACACAAGGTATGTTTAGGGGCCAGCCGGGAAAAGGGATTTGCTGGTGCTACTCGAGAAGGGGCCTGATACCTGCCAGGGCCTGCCCGATTCACTGGGCAGTTGTATTGCAGATGCCCCCGTTGATTACAATTGTAGCACTGAGGGCCGGATTGAGGAGCCCTCCTGGGTGGGGAAGGTGCTGTGGCAGGCCGTGAGGGGTAAAAACCTTGGGACGGCCGGTTGCCCCCTCCTCCTAGGGGCTGCTGGGGCCTGGAACTAATCTTCCTCGTGTCCTCATATTGATCAGCCAATTGTGCTGCTTGATCAACAGTACAAGGATCTCGATCCCGGACCCAATCCCTGACAGGCTCCACAACTTTCAGGAAAAAATGTTCTAACAGGACTAGCTGTAAGAAGTCTTCCAGAGTCTGTGCCCCACACCCCTGCATCCAGTTGCGGATGGCCCGTTCGAAACCCTGGGTCCATTCCACATACGAATCCTGGGGGTTTTTTTGTAACTCCCTAAACTGGCAGCGGTACGTGTCTGGGGTAATCGCGTATCGGGCCAACAGTCGGGGCTTTACTTTATCATAGTCCAAAATGTCCTATTCCAGCACTGCTCGGTATGCATCCATAGTCTGACCGGTAAGTTTTCCCGCTAGAATGGCAGTCCTCTGGGACTGGTCGACCTGGAGTAGTCGACACATCCGTTCAAAGTCCCTTAAAAAACCAACAATATCTCCCTTGGTGTCATATCGGGAAAGTCTGATGGGCTATGGGGAGACCCACTTTGACCGCCTCGAGGCACCCCTCCACTGTCGGAGCCGCCTCCCGTATACACTTGGCCCAGTCTTCCCTAACCTGTGTCATGACCCGGTCAATCACCTCGATCGATGGATTGGGTCCATAGAGTGGTAGCCGTTGTGCGACCTTCCAACCCACTGATCCTCACTGTCGAATCCCCTCCATACGACCCCGTCCTCGATCGCGGTTCGAGGCGACCGGTAGTCGACACTTTGCCTTGTCGACCCTGGCGTTCCGGAGTGGTCAGGCCAATGGGTGGAGTGTTCCTACGTGGGCAAATCCGTTTGCCGGGCTAAATCCGCGGTCTCCGCATCCATATCCAATAAAACTTGTACCAAATCCTGTTTTCTCAGTCCCGTCAGTCTCATCTGTGCCCCCGCTGAGCCACCAGGTTCTGTAGTGTGGCCAACAGAGCGTGCTTGTATAATTCCGCCATCCCACTGGTAGCCATGTTTCCAAAAGGGTTTTGGACCTCTAGAAAGCGAGAGAATCTGTTGCTGAAACCGGGGTCAAGCCAGCAGCTATATCTCCCCATGGATGCTGGTTTCAGTTCGTTCGATCGATCCCGTCACCTGCCACCAATATAACGGTAACCCAGGTAGCCGGGAAGCCCTGGGGCGTCGTTCCCGGATTCTCTGCTCTCGAGGTCGGCTACCCTCCGTTGATCACCCTGGTAGAACGGCGACCTTTGTGGTCGACCCACTGTTCCTCCGCCGCGAACAGCGATCTCCGAGACCCACTCGAACACGGCAAACGGATGTGCGAGCTCGAACACTGAATTCCCGTCGAGCACCGTGGACCGAAGCTCCAAAGAGATCGAAGATTGAATGCTGGATCCACAGGAACAGAGTGAACAGCTCTGAAGCGCCTTGTAGGATGGCGATCAGAGTGGATCCTTTAAACCACCCAGGCAAGCACAACACACGGAGACTGCTTGCTTCCAAACGAACACACTTTATTGATCTTCACAGCATCTTTTATACAAATATACACAATAGAATAATGGGGCTAGGTGTGTCGATTGAATGCAAGAGCTGGGCTTGGGTGTGAGCCAATGGGCAGAGGAGCTACTAAACTAGGACAAACCCAACTGGTCCATTTTTCCCCCAGCCCAGGATCCCAGAGGGCTTACCCCACCCCAGAGTGACCAGACCTGATTGAATTTAGCTAGTCAGGAATCCCATCAGGGGGTGTAGGTTTAATGGCTCCTAATACACATCTTTGAAAAAGACAACAGCGGAGTCCCATAATTCCCTTGTTCATTAGTTCAAGTGTACTGGCTCGAAAATCGGCCAATCCGGTAGCTGGATATTCTAAG
This sequence comes from Rhinophrynus dorsalis, assembly GCA_037306005.1. NCBI lineage: Eukaryota > Metazoa > Chordata > Amphibia > Anura > Rhinophrynidae > Rhinophrynus > Rhinophrynus dorsalis. The sequence continues at coordinate 700,763,814 of CM074718.1, forward strand.
CATTGGCCAATCTCGTTGATGGTCCTTTGATGGCTCGACAACCGAATTAATGTTCCCACCATCCCGGGCCTCGGCCATCGAGCATTCAGTCCTAATACCTCATAGCCTGGGTGTTCGAGATATGGCCAGGCTTACGTTCGAATGTCTGAAAGTCCCATTGGTTTCCCAGGGGTTAAATACATGATGGAAAAGTAAATCCTGTTTGATCCCCAGACTCACCCACTCGGTGAAGCCCTCAGTAACAGCCTATGGCCCGTTTCACAGGACAAGGATGCTGGCTCTCCAAATCAGATATATGTCACTCCTACCAGTACACCCGGCACTCTGGCATCTTCAAGGAATAGCTTGGCAACACTAATTTTACTTTTCAACACATCTTACATTCGGTTCCAAGAGCAGCCCAAAATATTTGATCAGTTTGCCGAAATGCTCTGCTGGCTGCTCTTGAATCACAGCCACTGCCTCTCTGTCATACACTACCTAAATTACTTCCTCCTAATCGAACCCCCATCACAATCCCATCCAGTCTTAACCAACTCCTATCTCTATTCAAATCACTAAACATCCCTGTTGCCATAGACAAAGCCAGGGGACCATCCACTACCATAGAATTTCTGGGAATTACAATTAACTCCTCAACACAAGCCTGCCAACCTACAAGCAAAACCGTATACAGGCGCTCATTCATCAACACTCAACACACAACACAATTACCAAAGCTGAACTCCAATCCCTCATCGACCACCTAAACCACGCAATGAAAGTCATACCCCAAGCAGATCATTCATGTAACACTTACTCAACTTACTCAAATATGCCCCCCAACCACACACCAACACTCCCATCAATCAATATGCTTCTGCCAACCTTAAAATGTGGTCCAACTTTCTCCTTCACTGGAATGGCAGAATGATGCCCCCCCCCCCCACAAATTCTTCCTTCATCTCCAATAATACACACTGGCGCAATCAAGCCACCTCATTGATCATTGCAGCACAGTGGCTCAGTGGTTAGCACTGTTGCCTTGCAGCGCTGGGGTCCTGGGTTCAAATCCCACCAAGGACAACATCTGCAATGAGTTTGTATGTTCTCACTGTGTTTGCGTGGGTTTCCTCCGGGTACTCCGGTTTCCTCCCACACTCCAAAAAACATACTGATAGGTGAATTTAGATTGTGAGCCCCAATGGGGACAGGAACCAATATGAGTGTAAAGCGCTGCGGAATCTGTGTGCGCTATATAAATAAAGGATTATTATTATTATTATTACAAAAGGCAGCTCATTTTCTCACAATGTAATGCTGTTCCTTAGAAAACTTACCTGGCTGTCTATGTACTACAAATTTTTCATACATTCATCTTTTATACCTGACTATCTAAACACCTCAGCTGACACTCTTTCATGTTTCAATTTACAGGTTTTCTTCAACAACTCACCAACAGCCAATCCAACACTGGCACATCCCCCACCATTCAAAGACCTCATTCTACCATAAAAACATTTTTAACTACCGCATCTCGCCCTAGCCCTGAACATAAAAAGAAATTACAACAAAGCATGGAAATCATTCTTATCATTCACTTCACAAATCAACACCACAAATCTTCAAGACCCAGACACAATCCTAGCATTCATGACATTCTGCCACACCAACCTAAAACTGGTTCCCCTACCATTAAAACTTACCTAGCTGGGATACAACACCATTTGGCACTAAGTAACCCACTCAAACCTTCCATCAACACATACCACAATGTCAAACAACTCATCAAAAGCATTTGAAACTTCCTCATGATTCCAACCAGATACGGAAACCCATTACAGGTATCATATTTCCAGAAATGTACCAATTCCTACCCCAGACACATTTCACAACTCCATACTCCTATCAGCCATTAGCCTGGCTTTTTTGGGTTCTTAAGGCCAGGCGAATTCTTAGCAAAAAATATTTCTTCCACTTACCTCACCAAAGAACAACTTATTCACAAAAACAATCATTTTTTATTACGCTTAACACATTCTAAAACAGATCAATTCAATCAAGGTTGCTACATCCCCATTTATCAGACACAAGATCAATACTGTCCTTACACAGCTCTTACTCACCTCGCAGAACTAATCACTAATCATTCCAATACAAGTCCCCTATTTCCTACAGCACACGTACCACTCACCATGGCAACATTTAGCAAACACATAAGACACCTCCTAGAAACTCTAGGCTACAACCCTCTTCAATATTCAGGACACTCTTTCAGGAATGGTGCCGACTCCGCAGCATCCAGACACAAGGTACCACCACACATCATTCAAAAACTAGGCCGCTGAAGATCCAATTGCTTCACAAGCTACATCCCGGATCCAAGTCAAGAAATAAGTTCTGCTCTCATCTCACTGGCCCAATAACTGTCATCTTTGCACAAACCAATAAAACATTCAAACATGACCTCTTTTAGCCTCTAATTGGCTCGCCCGTTGTCATTTCTGCCTGGCTCCAGGAAGCTCAGGTTATTCCACACCATTTTATTGTTCACTCTTAATGGCTATAGGCCCCGACCACAAGTGATAGGCTAGGCCTGGATTTGTGGGAGGGGCTGGTAACACTATAAATACCAGCCCAATCCACTCTATCTGGGCTCGACATTCACTGAGCCCCACCTCAGACACCCCCACTTATTTCAAGATATTAAACCAGACAGCCCTCTAATTGGGGTGGAAGAGACATTGATGGCCTTTTTAGCAGAAACTGAAAAGGAATGGGAGACAGGGATGAGGATGAGCATCACCACCACCACTAGCAATGACATTTTGGAATTAGAGGCATTTGCAACTGCTCTAATTCCTTCTGATGCTGAGATGCAAGGGCAGCAGGATGCTGAGGAGCAGGTTAGTGTGTCACAGACCACCGTGGACACAGTGGGAATGGGGTCAACAAGTGATGTGGGACTACGACAGGTTCCACTTGCCAGCAGTAGCAATACTCCTGGTCCTAGTTGCAGTGCTAAATCTGAGGCAGTAGCAGCAACAGCAGCAACATCATCTGCTGCCAGAGACAATGAATTGGAATGTGGAGGACAAGAAGAAAGAGGCCATTCTTCTCCATCTGTTCCCTTCCCCCTGAAGTCATCAGTGGTGTGGGACTATTTTTCTTTTGAGGCAGGCACTGTGCAGTCATCAGCAATAGCACTGTGCACAATTTGTGACAAGTAAGTGAAAAGAGGAAAGGAGGGAACACACCTTGGCACATGCACCCTGATTTCACACATGAAACACAGACACCAGGACATTTACGTCAAACATGTTAAAGACAAACACCCACCACAGAAATCAAGCGCTGCTTTTGCTGTCCCTGACTCTCCAGAAAAGTAACAAGAGGTGAGGCAAAGATCAAAAAGGAGGAAAAATAGAACAACCCAGGCAGAGACTGGAAGTTCCATGACGAGTGAAACAACTAGCTCACCATCACCTTCTAGGGTAACTACATCTTCTGCCAATCCACCTCGTTCGTTACCTCCCCCGCCAAATGATAGCCACTCTGTTGATGTTAGGATGTGGCAGTTCATCTCTACCCATTGCACACTGTGTGGTGCACTGACCACATATGCCAGTGTGGTGGAGGAGAATCGCAAGCAGTGCATCAAGAGGCATCTGAGGAGATTCCATTCCACAGAATATACTAAGATGGTGGCAGAGATGGTTCATCATTACTATTAAACTGTCAGCAAGTTGTCATGTGTCGTTAGATGGGTCTGGACAAGGGGTACAGAGACAGCAGCAGTACTTGGTTTTGGGTGTCATGGTGTTTGGATACTGTTGTGCCCCCAGATGTTATTTACCCCACACACACTGTGCACATTGCAGTTGATGATGGAAGCCACTGTTCCTACTCTCAAGGGATATATATATATTCTAATACCAACACATCGATGATTTTGGAGGAGGGGCAAGTGGAGAAGAATTATTGGCCAACGTCTTCTTTTCTCCACATAGACTGGGGGCTACTTATTGTGCTGCTACTGCCTCAGGCGCATCACTGGAGCCAGTTGTGGCAAGTGGAACCTTCATCATCCATCTTCCATGTTACTGCTATTGTTGATCCCATTCCCTTTCAGCTGCCTAATCATCCTGTTGCTTAAACAACTCAGCAGCAGCAGTACGAACCGCAGTTGCAGCTCAGGATTCACAGGAGGACATTTGACAGTGGCCACTGCCCAACATGACCTGCTGGTATTAGGCCAGTAGGGCATTTTTATTTTTTTCTCAGGGCTTGTGCTTTTAAAAAAAAAAAAAAAAATCAATATTTCCTTAGGGCTTGTGCCAAACAAACTTAAGTCCTGCAAATCAATGTTGCTTCAGGGCTTAGGCCTCTAATAAGTCTAAATCCAACAAAGGCCTCTAACAACAAATCAAACAAACCATCCTCTACAAAATACTCTATTAAGTCAAGTATCAGTCCACCCCAGTGGCAGCTTATGTCAGGGGGTCCCTGTCTATACACGAACAGAAGAAGCGCAAACCACCTCACATATCCTTTTGGATCATCAAATATGGTGAATACTCACACTTTTTCAGATGTGGTAGCTGGTGAATAATATAACCAGCTCAAGCAAATGGGGGAATATCGACTGCCCCGATTCAGTCACTTCTGTACTTAGAAAACACTGGATCCTTTGTCTTCTTAAAATAAAATTTATTATAATAACCTAATAATTAAAATAGCATCTTCATGTCGCTATTATATTCGCCTAATAACGAGTTTCGGGGTTAAACCCTTTTCTCAAATATATAGGCAAAAATTTTTTTAATACAAGCTATCTGCTTAAAAAGTAAAGATATAATAGTCTCTTACCTTCATGCTCTATACGTCTTAAATAGTAGTCCACCTAAGTTTCGGCGTTCTACCTGAGAAAAAAACGAAAAACATTGCGAGAGAACTAACGTCCAAAATCATTGGACCAAAAGAAGCTCTCACGAGAAAAAACGTGTCCTTCCGATAAAAGATCATATGACCCAATCATAAGGAACAACCAAATTTCATAAAAATCACGACATCTCGTGATGTTTAGCGATGCTTTGGAAGCATACTAGCGGGAATCTCGTGAGAGGTCTCGTGAGATTTTGGAGACATTGGGTAGATTTTTTGGCAATGCTTGTATTATGATGTGAAGTGTTTTTTTTTTCACATATCTTTACGTTCCATTAAAATCAGATTGGATGGTGATTATACATTTTAAATTGCAATATAATTTTTATTAAATTTGGTTGTTCCTTACGATTGGGTCATATGATCTTTTATCGGAAGGACGCGTTTTCTCTCGTGAGAGCTTCTTTTGGTCCAATTATTTTGGACGTTAGTTCTCTCGCAATGTTTTTCATTTTTTTTTTCACATGGTAGAACGCCGAAACTTAGGTGGACTACTATTTAAGAGGTATAGAGCATGAAGGTAAGAGACGATTATATCTTTACTTTTTAAGCAGATTGCTTGTATTAAAACATTTTTGCCTATATATTTGAGAAAGGGGTTTAACCCCGAAACGCATTATTAGGCAAATATAATAGCTACATGCAAGATGCTATTTTAATTATTAGGTTATTATAATAAATTTTATTTTAAGAAGACAAAGGATCCAGTGTTTTCTAAGTACAGAAGTGACTGAATCGGGGCAGTCTATATTTCCCCATTTGCTTGAGCTGGTTATATTATTCACCAGCTACCACATCTGAAAAAGTGTGAGTATTTACCATATTTGATGATCCAAAAGGATATGTGAGGTGGTTTGCGCTCTTTCTGTTCGTGTGTTTCTTTTGTTTTAAGGATCCCAGAAGATTGTGGGAGTTCCCAAGACGCAGCATCCATCGTTTGTTAGACTGAGTGAGGGCAGTTGGAGTCCCTCATAAGCATATGCTGATCACTATTAGTGGTCTTTCAAATTGTGAGTGAAGTGGTGTACTGGTGGAGGTCCTACATTGGCTATATATTGCACTAGGAGCGCCCTTTTCTTTTTTTGTCTTTGGTTCCTGTCTATATCACTTTACATACAGATGTCTTATTTTATTTTATTGATTTAGGTTTTTATTAACTGGCCCCCCAGTAGCAGTCAAGAACTCACCCCCAAATCAAATTCCCTGTTCAAATGATTCATTCATTCACCAACACAGGCACCCTCCTCAGACCCCTTTATACCATGTCTTATGTTTTCTATTTTATTTTATTTAGGATTTATTTTTTATTAACTGCCCCCAATCCCAGTAAACAAGCCCGCCAAAAATCATCCCCTTTTAAACTGATTCTGTCTCCACTCCCCACCAACACAGGCACCCTCATGCCCCTTTTATACTATGCCTTTGGGAAATAAAATAATATTTACAATGTGTTGTGTGTAAGTTCTATATTGATTTCAATGGAATGAGCTAGGTGAAAAAAGCAGAAAATCTGCACTTTTTGCGGGAAATGTTTTGCCAAGTGGAAAGTGCCATTTTTCACCGATTTCAGTTTGAGGCGGAAATTTTTGCCCATCCCTAATCACTATGAGCAGCAAAAGGAGGAAATGGAAGGGACCTTATTATGTGTCCACTGAGTCTGAGGAGGAGGAGGAAAGGACTAGCAGTACAGAACCAATGTTGTCCAGTCCCCCTTAGTCACCCAAAGGGGTCTTGGGGAAGTTAATGGGAAGGGAGGGAAAAAAGGGAATGCGATGGGAGGGAGAAAAGGGTAGTACTAGTGAGAGCAGGACAGGTTAGCTTCCTGTGCCTGCTGCAAGAAGTGCTGCCCCTGCTGCCAGTGCCTCCATCGCTGTACCTGCTGCCACTAGTGTTGTACCTGCAAACTCCATTTCTGTACCTGCAACCACCATTGCTGTACCTGCTGCCAGATGTGCTGCCCCTGCTGCCACCAGCGTTGTACCTGCTGCCAGTGTTGAACTTGCTGCCACCAATACTTTTCCTGCTGCAACTGTGTCTTGTAGTACTTGGGAGGGGGATGATACCAAGTGTGACAGCAGGGGACCCTAAAACACACTTGTCATTCCCAAGCAGTCCTGCCAGTGCTAGTACTACTGCTACTAAGGTCCAGCAGCTTGTTAGTGTTAGGAGTGAAGGAGGGGTAATCAACAATATCCTCTTATTACTAGTGACTGTGAGACTGAGGAGGAAGACACTGCGGCTGAACTTGATGTGGTTGGTGTAGTAATAACAATAATGGTGAAGCAGCCGGAGTGGTAGGGGAAACATTTGACAGCATCCAGACTAGTGGTCAAGGGAGCCCACACCATTCCTCTGACCCTGGGACTGGGAGTCCTCCCCTTCCCTTCACTGCAGTGTCCAGGTGGAACATGATCCTGAAGAGGCCAGAACTGGTGTTGGGGGAGGAGAGTAGGTTCAGAATTAATACCACCACCACCACCAGCAGCAGGAGCACAGATCAGCTGCCTGTGTCTGCTGCTACTGCTGCTAGTCTGTCCTCCTCCAAGCAGCAGTGAGATGTGTAGAACAGAGCAGCAGCAACAACAGAATGTAGGAACTATTGGTGGTGGTGATGATGATGCTGGTGAAGCTTGGGTGGAAGAGACATTGATGGCCTTTTAGCAGAAACTGAGAAGGAATGGGAGACAGGAATGAGGATGGGCATCACCACCAACAGCACTAACAGTGAGATTTTGGAATTAGAGGAATTTGCAACTGCTCTAATTCCTTCTGATGCTGAGTTGCAAGGGCAGCAGGATGCTGAGGAGCAGGTTAGTGCGTCACAGACCACCATGGACACAATGGGAATGGGGTCAACAAATGATGCAGGACTAGGACAGGTTCCACTTTCCAGCAGTAGCAATAATCCTGATCCTAGTTGCATTGCTGAATCTCAGGCAGTAGCAGCAACAGCAACAACATTATCCACTGCCACAGACAATGAAGAGGAACGTGGAGGACTAGAAGAAAGAGGCCAGTCTTCTCCATCTGTTCCCCCTGAAGTCATCCTCGGTGTGGGACTATTTTTCTCTTGGGGCAGGGATAGTGCAGTCATCAGCAACGGCACTGTGCACAATTTGTGACAAGTCTGAGAAGAGGAAAGGAGGGAACACACCTTGGCACAAGCGCCCTCATATCACACATGAAACACAGACAACATGACATTTATGTCAAACATGTTAAAGACAAACACCCACCACAGAAATCAAGCACCACTGTTACTGTACCCCATGACTCTCCAGAAAGGCAACAAGAGGTGAGGTGAAGATCAAAGAGGAGGAAGAGTAGAGAAACCCAGGCAGAGACTGGAAATCTAGGACAAGTGAAACAACTAGCTCACCATCACCTTCTAGGGTAACTACATCTTCTGCCAATCCACATCATTCATCATTACCTCACCCGCCAAATGATAGCCACTCTGTTGATGTTAGGATGTGGCAGTACGTCTCTACCCATTGCACACTGTGTGGTGCACTGACCACACATGCTAGTGTGGAGGAGGAGAATCGCAAGCAGTGCATCAAGCAGCATCTGAGGAGATTCCATCCCACAGAATATGCTAGGTTTCAGGCAGGGAGTGTTCATCATTACTATTAAACTGTAGCAAGAAGTCATGTGTCTGGTTCTGGACAAGGTGCATAGTGACAGCGGCAGTACTTGGTTTCGGGTGTCATAGTGTTTGGATACAGTTGTGCCCCCAGATGAGAGGCACAGTTCCTGCTCTCAAGGGAAGAAGGGGCAAATGAAGAAGAATTATTGACCAACTTCTTCTTTTCTTCACATATACTGGGGGCTACTTATTGTGCTGCTACTGCCTCAGGTGCATCACTGGAGCCAGTTGTGGCAAGTGGAAGCTTCATTCTCCATCTATCATTTTACTTCTATTGTTTATCCCATTATCTTTCAGCTGCCTAATCATCCTGCTGCTTAAACAACTCATCAGCAGCAGTACGAACAGCAGTTGCAACTCAGGACTCAGGAGGACATCTGACAGTGGCCACTGGCCAACATGACCTGCTGGAATTAGTCCTGTAGGGCATTTTTATTTTTTTCTCAGGGCTTGTGCTTTGAAAAAAAAAACATAGTCCTACAAAAAAATAAACAAATTTTGGGGGGTTTGTTTCTAACAAGCCTAAGTCCTACAAATCAATGTTTCCTTAGGGCTTGTTCCTCTAAGAAGCATAAGTCCTACAAATCAATGTTTCCTTAGAGCTTGGGCCAAACAAGCTTAAGTCCTACAAATCGAGGTTTCTTCAGGGCTTGTGCCTCTAATAAGTCTAAGTCCTACAAGTCAATGTTTCCTCAGGACTTGGGCCTCTAACAACAAATTTAACAAATCATCCTCTACAGGAGGTCAGGGGGTTCCTGTCTCTGTTTTATTTTATTGATTTATTTTTTTATTAACTGTCCCCCCAATAGCAGTCAAGAAACCCTCTCAAAACAAATTCCCTGTTCAAATGATTCATTCATTCACCAACACAGGCACCCTCCTCAGACCCCTTTTATAGCATGTCTTATGTTTTTTTTTATTTCTATTTAGCATTTATTTTATATTAACTTCCCCCTAATCCCAGTAAACAAACCCCCCAAAAAATCATCCCCTGTTCAACTGATTCTTTCCCCACACCCCACCAACACAGGCACCCTCATACCCCTTTTATACTATGCCTTTGGGAAATAAAATAATATTTGCTATTTGTTGTGTGTAACTTCTATGTTCCCATTGATTTCAATGGAACGAGCTAGGCGAAATGAGCGGGAAAAAGCGGAAAATCAACACTTTTCGCTGGAAATTTTTCGCCAAGTGGAAAGTGCCATTTTTCACTGATTTCAGTTTGAGGCGGAAGTTTTCGACCATCCCTACTCATGAGATGCATTTCACCAAATTGGTCAGATAGCCCTGGCACACTGACAATGCTTGCAGATTGCTTGGAAAGGTGTCTCCAACACATCTCTCTCTCCCCTTCTTCAACACATGTCTCTCCTCTCTCCCCATCTCCACCATGTGTCTCTATCTATCTCCCCATCTCTAAAGTGTCTCTCTTCCCTCATCTCCAACATGATTCTCTCTCCCCACCTCATCTCCACCATGTGTCTCTGTCTCTCCACATCTCCATCATGTCTCTCTTCCCTTCTCCAACATGTGTGTGTGACTCTTTCTCCCCTTCTCCATCATGTGTGTGTCTCTCTCTCCCTCATCTCCATCAGGTCTCTATCCCCTTCCCCACCATGTGTGTGTGACTCTCTCTCTCTCCTTCTTCATCATAGGTGTCTCTCTCTCCCCCCATCTCCACCATGTCTCTCTATCTCCCCATCTCCAACATTTGTGTCTATCTCCCCTACTCCATCATGTTTCTCTCTCTCCCTCTTCCAAAACATGTCTCTCTCTCTCTCCCTCTCTTCCAAAACATCTTTCTCTCTCTATCCCTCTCTCCCAAAACATGTCTCTCTCTCCCTCTCTTTCAAAACATCTCTGTCTTCCTTTCCCATCATGTGTCTCTCTGTCTCCCCTTCTCCATCATGTGACTCTATTTCCCCAACTCCAACATGTCTCTCTCTATCTTCCTCTTCTTCAGCATATGTCTCTATCTCTCCCCATCTCCATCTCTCTCTCACCATCTCCAACATCTGTCTCTCTCTCTCTCTCTCCCCCATCTCCAACATGTCTCTCTCTCTCCCCATCTCTAACATGTCTCTCTCTCTCCCCATCTCTAGCATCCCTCTCTACCCATCTCTAACATCTCTCTCCCCCATCTCTAACATCTCTCTCCCCCCATCTTTAATATCTCTCTCTCCCTCTCTCTCTCCTCATCTCTAACATCTCTCTCCCCCATCTCTAACATCTCTCTCTTGCCCCCCATCTCCAACATGTCTTTCTCTCTCCCCATCTCCAACATCTCTCTCTCTCTCTCTTCCCCATCTCCAACATCTCTCTCTCCCCATATCCAACATGCCTTTCTCTCTCCCCATCTCTAACATCTCTCTCTCTCCCCCCATCTCCAACATGTCTTTCTCTCTCCCCATCTCTAACATCTCTCTCTCTCTCTCTTCCCATCTCCAACATCTCTCTTTCTCTCCCCATATCCAACATGCCTTTCTCTCTCCCCATCTCTAACATCTCTCTCTCTCTCTTCCCATCTCCAACATCTCTCTTTCTCTCCCCATATCCAACATGCCTTTCTCTCTCCCCATCTCTAACATCTCTCTCTCTCCCCCCCATCTCCAACATGTCTTTCTCTCTCCCCATCTCCAACATCTCTCCCTCTCTCTCTTCCCATCTCCAACATCTCTCTTTCTCTCCCCATATCCAACATGCCTTTCTCTCTCCCCATCTCTAACATCTCTCTCTCGCCCCCATCTCCAACATGTCTTTCTCTCTCCCCATCTCCAACATGTCTCTCTCTCTCTCTCTGCCCATCTCTAACATCTCTCTCTCTCTCCCCATCTCCAACATGTCTCTCTGTCGCCCATATCTAACATCTCTCTCTCTCCCACCATTTCTAACATTTCTCTCTCTCCCCATTGCCAACATGTCTCTCTTGCTCTCTCCCCTATTTCTAACATCTATCTCTCTCCCATCTCTAACATCTCTCTCTCTCTCTCCCATCTCTAACATCTCTCTGTCTCTCCCCATCTCCAACTTGCCTCTCTCTCTCTCTCTTCCCATCTCCAACAACATGTCTCTCTCCCGATCTCCAACATGTGTCTCTTGCTCTCTCTCTCTCTCTCCCCATCTCCAACATGCTTCTCTCTCTCTCTTCCCATCTCCAACAACATGTCTCTCTCTCACGATCTCCAACATGTGTCTCTTGCTCTCTCTCTCTCTCCATCTCCAACATGTGTCTCTCTCCCCTTCTTCAACATATCTCTCTCTCTCCCAGTCTCTAACATGTGTATCTCTCTCTCTTACCACCTCAAACATGTCCCACTCTCTCTCTCTCTCTCTCTCTCTCTCTCTCCCACCTTCTCCAACATGTGTCTCTCTCCCCATCTCCAACAGATTTATCTCTCGCATGACTCTCTCCCCTTCTGCTGAAGATCTCTTTTCCCTCCTCTACGTTCTTATCAGCCTCTGTGTCTATAACATTGTTTCTGTCTTACATGTTTTCTGCCTGTGCGTGTGTGTGCGTATGTGAGTGTGTGTGTGTGTGTGTGTGTGTGTGTGTGTGCGTATGTGAGTGTGTAAGCAGGTGGAACTATCTGTCTTCATGTGTTTGTTAGAGAGTGTGTGTGTGTGTCTCTGTACTAGCAACACCATATCACATTTGCCAGTAAATTATAAATCCTGAATAAGTTAGACAGTGACATATGTTACTACATTATAAATCCTGAATACCATTAGATAATGACGTATGTTAATCCGTTATAAACTGTGAATATATTAGACAGGGACATATGGTAATCCATTATAAAACCGGAATATATTAGACAGGGACATTTGTTACTACATTATAAACCCTAAATACATTGAACGGGCAAATCCTGAATACATTAGACAGTGCATATTTTATTAACAGTGTATACATTAGATATTGGTGTATGTTAATCATTTATAAGCCCAGAATACACTAGACCGGGACACCCAGAATGCAGCATAATTTCCTTCTTACTCCTCTGTGCATCAGCCAATAGGACACAATGATTGTTAGAATTAGATTATCACTTACCCAGGAAATTCATTTGACCATTTTACTTCAAGAGAATCCCAGCTTTTTTTTCCAACTTCATTCCCAACCCAGTAATCTTTCTCATTGCTTGCTATTAAACTCTGAAAAATAATAAGTTACATATTTGAAAAAAGGATGGTTAAAAAATATGTCTCCATATCATGTCATGTCATTTCTATGTATCTACTTAATCCTAGTGGAAGACCATTTCTTCCTTAATCCCCCTTGTACCTGAATCCCTTCCTTCAGATGTAGTTAGATACCTGCATACCAGCCAGGCTAAACGTGTGTCTAACACCTTGTTGGGAATGAATATTGAATCTGATAATGACTCTTGGTAATAACTGGAATGTTCTTAAACAAATGAAACACCAATAAACTTAGCAGCTTCTTTTGTCCATTGAGGGGCTCGATTCTGTTGAGACTGTTAAAACATGTCAGTGTTACAATGAGTGCCAGCTGGTACACACACATTGTTGTGCAATAGGAATCCTGTTTCCTGGCCAGCATCTTCCATAACCAGAGATGGTCGCATAAACTCATGTTGACAGTTAACACATCATATACTACACCCCATAAGAACAAGGAAAATTTAAAGGAAAACAGACAACACATGACATTTTATGACAATGGCAATGTCTGCATAATAAAATGCAAATCCAGTAAGTTACAAAAAAAACTTCAAAATACACTATATAAAATGCAAAACTACCAACATGCCTGGCTTGTGTTTGGACATTCACTGAGCTACAACTCAGGATCCCAAGAACAGTGGAAACAGACAGATAGAGAGAGAGAGAAAAATATACACTGGAGAGAGGTAGAGTGATAGTGGGTAAATGTGCGGAGTGGACCGACTTGCATTATAACACACATACTGCACTTCTACACAAATTGCACAAACATCCATATACAATCTCACATACACAAACAACATCCATACATAAAATGCTGAAGTTGTTGATGACAGGCACAGTTCCTTCCTGCTGTCAAGGGAAAATGTTATATTCCACAACACACCCATGATTTTGGAGGAGGGGCAGGAGGAGAAGCATTATTGGCCAATTTCTTTTCTCCACAAAAACCTGAAGTGGTAGGGGCTTTTAATGGTGCTCCTACTGCCTCATTCACATCACTGGAGCTAGTAGTGGCAAGTGAAACCTTCATCATCATCACCCATATCACTGCTGTTGTTGATTCCATTCCCTTGCAGCTACCTAATCATCCTGCTGCTTAAACAACTCAGTAACAAGAACAGCAGTCGCAAATGCCTCATAGACTCTATGGCATTCGCCAATGACCACTGGGCACAATAATATGCCGGCACTAGGCCAGAAGGGTTTTTTCATTTTTTTTCTCAGGGCTTGTTCTTTAAATAAACCAGATGTCTACAAAAAATTATGAGGGCTTGTTACTAACAGGCCTAAGTCCTACTCATCATGGATTCCTTAGGGCTTGTGATGCTAACAAACTTGAGTGCTAAAAATTATCTCAGATTTCTCAGGGCTTGTGATGCTAACAAGCCAAAGTCCTACAGATCAATGTTTCCCCAGGGTTTGGGCCTAACATAAGTCTAAGTCATACAAATCAATGTTTCCACGGGGCTTGGGCCTAACACAAGTCTAAGTCCTACAACAAATCAGTGTTTCCTTAGGGCTTATGCCAAACAAGTGTAAGTCCTACAAATCAATGTTTCCTTGGGGCTTGGGCCTAACACAAGCCTAACTCCTTATCAGTCTCCCATGTGGGCGTGAGCCTGTGCTTCCTTCCCTGGTGGTGTGTCGGGCAGCAAGGTGGCAGTTGCTTTCACTTCTCTACGGCTATTACAGGCACTAGCGTGGACTCCTGTTTATAGGTCTATTCGAATTTCCCTAACTGGGTTCCACCTCCTTCTGCTCCATTATAGGCTCCTTGTGCCTTGGAGTCTTTGCCCTTATGTTGTGTTTCTGACAGTTTCTGCTTTGCTCCGTTGTGATCCGTGCCTGTCTGAGTATTCGATCCATGTATGACCCCGGCCTGTCTGACTGCCCGCTCCAGTTCTGACCCTTGGCTCTGTCTGAGGATTCGAGAGGGCTGTCTGGTTCCGCTCTTCTTCCCCAAAGATATGATGGGGAACCTACTATGTGTAGGGGGTTCCTCAATCAGCTGGAAATGTTTTTAGAGATAGTACCACATGCATTCCCTGCTGAGCGAAGTAAGGTGGGATTCCTGATCTCTCTTCTATCTGGCAAGGCATTGTCCTGGGCCAATCCACTATGGGAGACGGAGAAGCCCATAATCCACAATTTCACAGAATTTGTGGCCTCTTTTCAGAGAGTCTTTGATGTACCGACTACACCATTTAGTGCCGCACTCTGGCAGCTGAGGTAGGCTGGAACAATGAGGCCCTAGTTGCCGTTTTTTCCCAGGGCTTGTGTGAAGCAATTAAGGATGAGATGGCAGCCCAAGAACTGCGTGGGGATCTGGAGGAGTTAATCTCAGTCATCATCCTGCTGGATACGAGAATCTGTTAGAGCCCTTTGTTTAAGGCTGTAAAATCATGCCTCGGATGGCACCTAGTTTCTTACGCCCACCATGTCCTCCCTCACCTCCTACGCCTCTTAATTCTGACCCCGCCGGGGTGCAACCTATGCAGCTAGGCTTCACGAGCCTTTCAGAGGAGGAGAGGGCTCAGTGCAGGAGGAGGGGCCTTTGCTTATACTGTGGGGAGCCGGGTCATTTGTTGCGAGCTTGCCCTGTGAAGCTGGGAAATGATTGCATCTAGGGTCAAGTGGGGGAAAGACCCTGGGTGGAATTTTACAGTCCCCAGAGAAAATTCTGGACAAACCTATTCTGGAAGTTGTACTATCATGGGCTGAGTCTTCGGTGGCGGCTCTGGCACTACTGGACTCAGGGGCCATGGGGTTTTTCATTGATGTGGACTTCGTGGCCAAACACACTATTCCTTTGCTGCCTCGCTCCTCTCCGTTGGCTGTTAAGGCTATTGACGGCAGACCCTTACAGCCGGCACACGTCACTCATGAGACTCACCCCTTGTCTGTAAGGGTAGGGCACTCTATGTGGAGAAGACAGTTTCAGGTGATACATTCTCCCTATCATGCCAGAATTGGCTGACAGACCTGTGATATCCTGTCGTGGTCACCTCTATGTAATAAATCTTGCTTCTAGCAGCCTACGAGAATATTATGTACCTCTACCTCGTTACCTACTGAGTACCAGTCCTACAAAGAGGTATTTAATAAGGTAGAGACCAGTACATTGCTGCCACACAGTCCTTACGATTGTGCTGTTAATCTGGTACCAGGGGCCAGACCTCCTAGGGGCCGTGTTTATCCCTTGTTGGTGGAGGAGAACAAGGCCATGGAGGATTATGTGGAGGACGCTCTAGTCAGGGGCATTATCAGGAAGTCTTCCTCCCCTGCGGCGCAGGCTTCTTTTTCGTTAAGAAAAAGGATGGGGAGCTCAGACAATGCATTGATTTCAGGAGCCACAATAAGCTATTGGTAAAGAACGCTTATCCGATTCCGATGATCACGGAGCTATTTGATTGTATCAAAGGCTCAACTGTTTTCACAAAACTTGACTTGAGGGCCGGATACATTTTGGTGCGAATACGAGAGGGCGATGAATGGAAGACAGCATTTAACACCCAGTGCGGGCACTATGAGTATTTGGTAATGCCTTTCGGATTTTGCAACGCCCACGCTGCCTTCCAGTTCATTAATGACATTTAAGAGACCTACTTCAGAGTTGCGTGGTAGTATATTTGGATGATATACTCATCCATTCTCCCACCTTGGAGGCACATAGAGCTGATGTATCACGGGTTCTACAACTGCTAAGAGAGAACAAGTTGTTCTGCAAAGTGTGAATTCCACAAATCCCAGGTGACCTTCTTGGGATATGTGATTTCATCTGCTGGCCTGGCCATGGATCCGCAAAAAAAAAAAAAAAAAAGTGGCCGCTTACCGTAGGGCTAAGATCCATACAGAGGTTCCTGGGCTTCACTAATTATTACAGGAAGCTCATACAAAACTTTTCTTCAGTCGTGAAACCGCTCCCAGATATGACTCAGAAGGGCGCAAACCCATGAGACTGGGCACCTGAAGCGTTTCAGGCTTTCGAGGATCTGAAGTGCGCCTTTGAGAAGGCCCCGATATTGTCCCACCCAAATCCCACCCTACCGTTTACCCTGGAGGTGGATGCTTCGGAGTCTGGTGTAGGAGCTTTGCTGTCCCAGTGAGCGGGCCCTGGGAAACCATTGCTGCCTTGCATTTTTTTCTCGAAAAAACTGTCAAAGGCTGAGAGTGTATATGATGTAGGAGATCATGAATTACTCTCTATCATCCTGGCTTTGAAAGAATGGCGTTATCTGTTAGAAGGCACAGCTGTTCCAATCCTGATACTGACCGATCACAAAAACCTCACATATTTGTTGGAGGCTAAGAGATTGTCTTCACGTCAGGCCAGATGGGCCTTATTCCTTTCTAGGTTTAATTTTGTGGTTTCCTACCTTCCTGGCACTAAGAATATTAGAGCCAATGTTCTCTCCTGACAATTTGGGGCTGAGTCCCAGGAGGAGTCTCCTTCAGTGCCTATTATTCCTCCTAACCACATCCTGGCTACGGTACGTACCAGTATTACATCTCAGCTGGGTGAGGAGATTTTGGCTGCTCAAGCTTCCGCCCTGCTGGATAAGCCTAATGGGAAGTGTTTTGTGCTGGAATCCCTCCGTACCAGATTACTAGAGACATACCATTCCTTCAAGGCTGCAGGACACGTTGGTAGAGACCAGCTGATTTGGTCTATGACCAGACTCTTTTGGTGGCCCAGCTTGAGGGCAGATTGTTTCCGCATTTGTTGCAGCATGTTCCACTTGTGCGCGAACCAAGATTCCTAGGCACCTTCCGGTTGGCCTCATGCAGCCCATCCCTAATGGGGAGGGTCCTTGGTCTCACTTGTCAATTGACTTTATGGTAGAGTTGCCTGTCTCGGAGGGTTACACAGTCATCCTGATGATTGTGGACAGATTTTCCAAAATGTCCTATTTTGTACCACTAAAGGGACTCCCCTCCTCCAAGGAGTTGGCCGAGATCTTTGCGAAAGAGGTGGGTTGTTGGGTTGTCTCCATGGTATACCCAATGTGGTGGTCTTGGATAGTGGAAGCCAGTTTTTGTCAAGTTTCTGGAGAGCCTTTTGTGGTCAGATGGGGATCCAACTTTTGTTCTCCTCAGTTTACCACCCACAGTCTAACATTGCTGCAGAGAGGTCTAATCAGATGCTGGAACAGTTTCTCCATTGTTTCATTTCTGACCATCATGACAACTGGGCGAACTTGTTACCATGGGCGGAGCTTGCCAGAAACAGTGCAGTTAATTCCTCCTCTCGGAACTCTCCATTTCTGATTAATTATGGGTTCCAACCTTCTCTCCTGCCTGAGTCTCTCACAGTGCAGAACATCCCTGCTCTGGAGGAGCACTTGAGGGCGCTCCGCTCCACATGGGTACAGGGTTCAGAAATCCCTGCAGAGTTTCACGATGCACTATAAGAGACAAGAAAACTGTAGGCGATTACCAGCTCCGGTGTTCCAGGTGGGAGAGAGTATGGTTGTCCTCACACAATCTCCATCTCCAGGTGCCTTGTAAAAATCTGGCTCCCCGATTTGTGGGTCCCTTTCGGGTTCTCCGCAAAATTAACCCTGTGACGTATGCTCTCGAACTTTCCACTAACATGCACATTTCCAATGTGTTTCATGTGTCGCTTTTCAAACCTCTGGTTTGTAACCGTTATTCTAAGGCTTCGGTCCGTCCCAGACCCGTTCAAGTAGGGAGCCATGAGGAATATGAAGTACAGAGTATCCTGGACTCTCGCAGGTCGCATGCAATACCTGGTGCTTTGGAAAGGGTATGGGCCTGAGGAGCGTTCCTGGGTCACTAAAAGAGATCTGTATGCACCAGCCCTTCTCCGTGACTTCCACGCCCACACCGCCGCTAGCGCTGGCCCTCTTCTGCAGGGGGAGAGGTTGTTGGGGGGGTAATATCACAATCTTGCACATGAGCGTGAGCCTGTGCTTCCTTCCCTGGTGGTGTGTTGGGCAGTATGGTGGCGGTTGCTTTCACTTGTCTTCTGCTATTACAGGAACTAGCGTGGACTCCTGTTTATGGGCCTATATGAATTTCCCTAATTGGGTTCCACCTCCTTCTGCTCCTTTATAGCATCATTGTGCCTTGGAGTCTCTGCCCTTACGTGGTGTTTCTGACAGTTTCTGCTTTGCTCCGTTGTGATCGCCCATCCCTCCTTTCAATGCCCACTTCTAGATCATTAATAAACAAATTAAAAAGCAATGGCCCAGGACTGAACCCTGTGGCACCCCACTTATAACTTTAGACCAATTTGAAAAGGTTCCATTTACAACAACTCTCTTCCACCTATCATTTAACCAATTCTCTATTCATGTACAGATAACACCGCCCAAACCAAAGCTACATGTCTATGTGTTGAATTCATATATGTAAAGCAAGCCTTAAAACCTAGTAAAAGGGAAGATATAAATGAAGGATCAAGTGAGAATGTAGAGGTCCTGTGGGTTGAAATACATGCTGGGGCACACATAATAAAAAGATGTTAATGGGAATTTGCAACAAGCCACCTAATATTGGGCAGCTTGAGGAAGCCCAATGTCACGGTAACCAATAGAAATGAGAACAAGACACAGGTACAGTATGATGAACACCACCTTTATTGAACAGTAATAAACGTAGAGAAAGCACTTCCCCACGCCCAACGGCGACTAGAGACTGAGGTCGAACCTGTCCTACGGTCCAACCAGGACTAGTAGTCAGCTAGACCTACCAGAGTAGCGATAGAGAAGTATGCAATGCCAGAGAATGCACACAGAGCTCTAGTAAGTTAGGGCCACAGGTCATAAACGGAGTGGGTAGTTAGCCAGAGCCACAGGTCAAAACCATTGTGGGTAGTCAGACAAAGCCAGGGGTTATGCACAGAGCGGGTAGTCAGCCAGAGTCACAGGTCAGAACCAATGTGGGTAGTCAGACAAAGCATGGGGTCATTCATGGAGCAGGTAATCAGCCAGAACTACAGGTCAGAACCAATGTGGGTAGTCAGACAAAGCCAGGGAACCAGACACAGAGGAGGTACGGAGGCCAAGCACAGGTCACAACGAGACTCAGACAGGACACAAGGAGCTGCTGCACTGGAACACCACGTAAGGGCGACTAAGCCCTGTCTCCAGGAGGTGGGAAGCAAATTGGCCAACCACCCAGAGCCCTACAAGAGCAAGTGCAACATCACTGGCTGCCCAGACCAGCTGACGCGTCTGCTCATGCGACACCACCCTTGAATGCGGAAGCGGCCAGTACCTAGCTGCCAGCCGCCCGCATTGATCCAGTACTGCGGAGTGAGGACAAGGAAGAGGCTCAGCATTGCAGCCACCGCAGGTACACCATGATAGTACCTACCCCTTAAGGACCTCTCCCCCACGGAAGAGGATCTGGTCTAGCAGGGAAGAGGGAATGGAACTTTGGGAGGAGGGCCGGAGCATGTATATTACTTTTGGGAACCCAGTAGCGTTCCTCTGGTCTGTAACCTTTCCCAGTGTACAAAGTATTGCAATTGACCTTTGACTCTACGTGAGTCTAAAATATTCTGGACTTCATATTCCTCATGATCTCCAACCTTGACAGGCCCAGGGTGGACAGGAGTGGAGATTTAGTGATGGCAAATCAAGGGCTTGACTAAAGACACATGAAACACGTTGGAAATGTGCATATTAGCTGGGATATCTAGGGAATAGGCTACTGGGTTGATTTTATGAAGGACCCAAAATGGACCTACAAAACAAGGAGCCAGCTTCCTACAAGGCACCTGGAGGTTATGGTTACATGAAGATAGCCAATCTCTCTCACCCACCTGGAAAACAGGAGCTGGTAACCGCCTACGGTCTGCGTGTCTCTTGTAACGTTGCATGGACCTTTGTAGGGGTCTCTGGACCCGTACCCAAGTGGAGAGGAGTTCCCTCAAATGCTCATCCAGAGCTGGAATGTTCTGTGCCTCAAAAGACTCAGGAAGAAGGGAAGGTTGAAACCCGTAGTTTATCAGAAACGGGGAACTGTTAGAGGATGAATTCATGGCACAATGCAGGGCAAATTGGGCCCACGGTAACAGGTTTGCCCAATTATCATGAAATAAAGCAACAGAAAAACTATTCTAGAGCTTGATTAGACCTCTCTGCAGTACTGTTAGACTGAGGATGGTACACGGTGAAGAAAGAGAGTTTGATCCCCATCTGCCCACAAAAAGACCTAAAAACATAAGACATAAACTGGCTCCCGAGATCAGACCAAAACCTTAGGTACTCTGTGGAGATGAAATACCTCCCTAGCAAAAACCTCAGCCAACTCCCTGGCAGAAGGAAGTCCCTTAAGTGACGCAAAGGGAGACATCTTAGAAAACCGATGACCGTGTAGCCCTCAGATACAGGTAGTTCAACCATAAAATCAATGAATAGGTGCAACCAAGGAAGTTCACCATTTTGAATAGGTTGAAGGAAACCCACAGGAAGATGTCCATGAGTCTCGTCCAGGCACACGTGGAACGAGCTGCTACAAATGTGGAACTGTCTGCTCTCAGGCTAGGCCACCAGAAGAGGCGAGAAATGGACCATATTAGTTGGTCTCTCCCAATATGACCTGCTGCCTCAAGCAATCTGGTCCGTAGGGACTCGGGTACAAAATTTCTCCCCCTGGGTTTGTCAACTGGTGCAGAGGCTTGAGATGCCAATATCCCCTCTCCCAATGGAGAGGTAATGCTTGTACATATAGTAGCCAAAATTCGGTTGGAGGGAAGGAGTAGGAGTGCTCTCCTCCTCGGATTTTGCCTCAAACTGCCAGGAAAGGACATCTGCTCTAATATTCTTGGTACCAGGAAGATAAGAGTCCACATAATTGAATCTTGAAAGAAACAAGGCCTGTTGTGGGGATAATCTTTTGGCCTCAGACAGATATATTTTTTTCTCCCCCAGGAAACCTTTTGGAGGTTCAGATGTCCAGTTTGTCAGCAATTTTCTGTTTTACAGCAGGAAATTGATAATTTGAAGGCTGAAATCTACAAGATGTCTGTGAGCTCCACACAGATACAAAAGAAACCAGTGCCACTGCCTCAGAGACTTCCAAAAAAAGGCAGATGGACTACAGTTGGTTCTGGAAGGATAAAAGTTGTGGAAAGAGCATGTCCCACAGTCTGTGTCTCTTCAGAATTCCTTTGCTGCACTTTCAGAATACTGCCTTAATATTGAAACAACTCCAGAAGCAGAGACTACTAGTTCACCAGCCTGTAATCCACAGGTAAATCAGACTGAACCACTGACAAACTGACAAAGGTAAGAAGTTAAAACTACTTCGAGGGGAAGCAACTATTATTGGGGGATTCTATATTAAGACGAGTGACTCTGGAAGAATGTCATGGTGGTTGCAAACAAGTCAGATGTCTTCCTGGTGCTACAGCTCACAGAGATTGAAGACGAATTTTAAAAATTGTTAAGGAAGCAAGACAGAATGGAGACTTGGATGTTATAGTCCATTTAGGGACAAATGATTTGTCTTGTAATGAGGTGAGCGAGGTAAAAGATGATTTTAAGAAGTTATGTAAGGATCAGCAGCACGTTGCTTCCACTGAATCTGTTTCAGAGGTTCTGCCAGTGTATAAGGAAGATGACGGTAGGATGCAGTGAATAAGAGATTTTAATTCATAGTTAGGGAAGTGGGGCCAAAAATATGGATTTGGTTTTGTTTCTCACACCAAACCTATTTGGTGTAACAAGGAATTGTACAAAAAGGATGGTTTGCATCTTTCTCAAAAGGGAACAAAGGTTCTCAGCAAGCAATTCAAATGTTTTATTAACAGGTATTTAAACTAGTAGAGGGGGCAATGGAATGATACAGGATAAAACCAATTGCCAACCCACGGCATTGCACAGATTAATTTGAACAAGGTATGCCTGTGGCACATAGGTCAAAAACCGGTAGACGTCAAGCCATGTGTACAAATGCCCGCAGTTTAGGGAATAAGATCCCTGAACTCATTGCAATAATAACTAGTGAAGATGTGGACTTAGTGGGAATTACTGAGACCTGGTACAATTAACAAAATGACTGGGATGTAGAATTACCGGGGTACTCTCTATTTAGAAAAGACAGTAAGGCAAGAAAAGGAGGAGGGGTTGCCATTTGTGTCAAACATAGCTTAAAGGTTAATCTTATCCAGGGTATGGAGGAGAACACAGACTGTTTGGATAACTTTAGAATATGGGAATAAGATGGTCACTCGTATAGGTGTGATCTACAGACCCCCAGGACACACAGAGGAGTTGGATCAACTGCTGGTCAAGGAAGTGACTAAGATGACTGTGAAAGGTGAGGTTATAATTATGGGGGACTTTAATCTTCCTGATGTGGACTGGAAAAACCAAGCAGCAGGTTCAGCCTGGAGTAGAGATATCCTACATTCTTTACAAGGATTAGCTCTTAGTCAATTAGTAGAAGAGCCGACTAGGAAGGAAGCCACACTAGATTTATTATTTACTAATGAAGACTTGGTATCAGATGGAGCTGTAGGATAGTGTTTGGGCTCCAGTGATCATCAATCTGTGTGGTTTAATATAAAGACAGAGGCTGAGTTGCACCGCACAAAAACAAAGGTTCTAGACTTTAGATAGGCCAATTTTTCTAAAATGGAAACATTTTTATGTCAGTCTTTAACAACTTGGAGATCTTTAAATGGAGTCCAGGAGAAATGGGATTATCTGAAATGTGTTTTACTAAACGCAACAGAGCATTGCATTAGACATGTCAGCAAGGGTAAAAGAAAAAGAAAACCACTGTGGTACTCTGCAGAAGTGGCAAATATTGTACAGGAGGAAAAAGAAGCATTTAAGAAATATAAGCAGATGCAGAAGGAAGAAGATAGGTATCGGTACAAGACTTGGCTGATGAGGCCAAATACATTATTAGATGTGCCAAAGCACAGACAGAGGGAAACATTGCCCAGTCAATAAAAAGGGGGGATAAAACAGTTTTTAGATGTCTAAGTGACAGGAGCAGTTCCAGAAGATTGGAAGGTAGCAAATGTAGTACCGCTTCACAAAAAAGGTAGCAGGGAAGAGTCTGGTAACTACAGACCAGTAAGTCTTACATCAGTAGTGGGAAAATTAATGGAGACTATGTTAAAGGAAAGAATTGTTGAATATCTGATTTTAAATGGCTTGCAAGATACCAAACAGCATGGGTTTACAGCAGGGATTTTTTTGACTGGGTAACTAAAATAATAGACCAAGGGGGAGCAGTAGATATAGCTTATCTAGATTTCAGTAAAGCATTTAACACTGTCCCTAACAGAAGACTCATTAATAAATTGCAGTGTTTGGGTCTAGATGTAAAAATAGTGAAATGGATAAGGCAATGGCTGAGTGACAGGAGACAGAGGGTGGTGGTCAATGGAGAATATTCGGATGAAATGAGTGTTACTAGTGGAGTAGGGATCTGTACTGGGCCCATACTTAACATTTTTATTAGTGATATTGCAAAAGGTCTTCAAGGAAAGGTATGCCTTTTTGCAGATGATACCAAGATCTGCAATCGGGTAAACATTCCAGGGGGAATAAGCCAAATGACAAATTATTTAGGTAAATTAAAAGAATGGACAAGAGTGTGGCACATGCAGTTTAACATTGATAAATGTAAAATAATGCACTTGGGACATGAATATCCAAAGGAAAAATATATTGTTATGGGTACTGTGCTGTCAGAGTCAACAGAGGAAAGGAATTTGGCAGTAATTATTTCTAATGACTTAAAGGTAGGCAGACAATGTAATAAAGTGATGGGGAATGCAAGCAGGGTACTGGGTTATATAGCTAGGGGCATTATTAGCAGAAAAAGGGAAGTAGTCATGCCACTCTACAGATCTCTAGTTAGACCTCCCCTAGAATATTGTGTACAGTACTGGAGACCCCATCTCCAGAAGGATAGAGATACTATAGAGTATTGTGTACAGTGTCAGAGACCCCATCTCCAGAAGGATAGAGATACTCTAGAGTATTGTGTACAGTACTATAGACCCCATCTCCAGAAGGATATAGATACTATAGAGTATTGTGTACAGTACAGGAGACCCCATCTCCAGAAGGATAGAGATACTATAGAGTATTGTGTACAGTACTGGAGACCTCATAGCCAGAAGGATATAGATACTCTAGAGAGAATTCAGAGAAGGGCTACTAAAATGGTAACTGATTTACAGGAAAATAAATATCAGATTAGACTAAAGGATCTGAACATGTATAGCTTGGAAGAGAGAAGAGAGGGGATATGAAAGAAACATTCAAATACATGAAGGGATTCAACAAAGTGCAGGATGGAAGTACATTTCCCAGGAGTAAAAATGTTAGGACAAGAGGCCATAGTCTAAAACTAGAGGGACACAGGTTTAGATGTAATGTAAGAAAGTTTTACTTCACTGAGAGGGTAGTAGATAAGTTGAATAGCCTACCAGCAGAAGTGGCAGAAGTTAATACGGTGACAGAATTTAAGCACGTATGGGATAGGCATAAGGCTGTCCTTAACTTAAGAAAAGACCAAGGAACAAAAAAGGTTTGAGGTTTTTACTGTAGGAAAATAGGCGACTAGATGGGCCGAATGGTTCTTATCTGCTGTCAAATTCTATGTTTCTATGTAAGATTCTTGTGATCTGTGAGAATAAGAATCGGAGCACTCATCCCTTCCAGTAGATACCGCCACTCTCGAAGGGAGTGAGAACAATGACCAGTAGTTCACAATCACCAATGTCATAAAGACTTTCAGCTTTAGATAATTTCTTAGAAAAAAGCCCACAAGGAAGCAATTCTTTACCGGGAACTGAGAACTGAGACAGGAGGGCGCCTACTCCCAACTCAGAAGCATCAACCTCCAGGGTAAAGAGCAGGACGGGGTTCGGATGGGACAAGATAGTAGCCCTAGCAAATACTGACTTCAGGTTCTCAAAAGCTAGAAGGGTGCTGGGAGACTAGTCAAAAGGATTCTCCTCACCCCCTTCTGAGTCATGTCAGTGAGTGGCTTAACCACAGTAGAAAAGTTTTGTATAAATTTCCTATAGTAATTCATGAAACCCAAAAATCTTTGTATGGACTTCAACCCAACAGGAAGTGGCCACTGCAGGACTGCAGAATGTTTTTGCGAGTCCGTAGCCAGGCCAGACGAGGAGATAACATAACCCATGAATGTCACTTGGGATTTATGAAATTCACATTTTTCCAATTTGCAAAACAAATTATTCTCCTCCAAGAGTTGTAAGACCATAGACACATCCGGACGATGGGCTACTAAGGTCAGAGAATGGATGAGGATGTCGTCCAGGTAGACAACTACACAACACTGAAATAGATCTCAGTACATCACTGATGAATTCCTGGAAGACAGCAGGAGAGTTGCACAGACCAAAAGGCATCTCCAAATATTCATAGTGCCCGCTCCGGGTGTTAAACGCTGTCTTCCATTCGTGGCCCTCCTTCATTCTTACAAGATTGTAAGCAGCCCTGAGGTCCAGCTTGGTAAATACCATTGTGCCCTTAAGATGATCAAATAACTTGGTGATCAAAGGAATGGGGTAGGCGTTCTTGAACATCAGCTTATTCAGACCTCTGAAATCGATACACGGTCTTATTTCCACATCCTTCTTCTTAATAAAAAAACCCCTGCACCAGCTGGCGAGGAAGATTTAAGGATCACTCCTCTCGAAAGGGTATCAGCTACGTAGGCCTCCATGGCCCGATTCTCCTCTACTGATAAATGGTATATACGACCCCTGGGAGGTGTGGCCCCCGGAATCAAATCAATAGTACAGTCGTAAGACGTGTGGTGGTAAAATACTAGCCTCTACCTTGTTAAATATTTCACGGTAGGACTGGTACTCTGCAGGTAAAGAGGAAGAGGCACATAGTATTCTTGTGGGGTGCTTAAGACAGGACTTGGCACACCGGGGAGACCATGATACAATGTCACAAGTGTGCCAAATCAATCCTGGGGTTATGTGTCTGCAGCCAGGGAAACCCCAGAATGATAGCGTAATGTGGAGAATTAATGACCTGAAACTGAAGTGTTTCCAAATGAAGTGCCCCTAAGAGACAAGGAATGAGTCTCATGCATCACATCAGATGGTTGTAGGGGTCTCCCATCAATGGCCCCAATAGCTAATGGGGAGGAACGAGGCAGCAGAGGAATTAAATGCTTTGCAGCAAATTCTGCATCAATGAAATGCCCAGCAGCCCCAGAGTCTATCAAGGCTAGGGCAATCACCGATGAATTGGTCCAAGACAGAATTACCTCAAGGATTGGTTTACCTTGAAGGATTGGATTACCTTGTTTACCTAGGTTCAGGCGTTTCCTGGCCGGATGGGACACGAACACAACAAGGGACCAGGCTTCCCACAGAGGCCCTCTCTCCAACAGAAAGCCCTCTCCTCCACCGAAAGGAAAGTGAAACCTAGCTGCAATGGCTCACCCCTGACGGATTCAGAGCCAGGAGCCATTGGAGGCGAGGGAGGAGTGGGTGGGTGTGCAAAACTGGGTGCCAATCAAGACGGAGGCCTACGCATACAATCCTTAAAAGAAGGTCTTTCTCTGGTCCTGGTATCAATCAGGATAGTAAATGTAATAAGTTCGTCCAGATCACCCAGCAGCTCACGGGCTGCAGTCTCGTCCTTGACTGAGTCACTCAAACCTTGAGAAAATGCGGCTACTAGTGCCTCATTGTTCCAACCCACCTCTGCCACCAGAGTACGGAATTCGATCGCGTACAGCCACTGTACGCGTGCCCTGGCGGATGGTCATAAGTTGCTTGGCAGCGGAGGCTGCGTGGGGCGGAACATCGAAGACCCTTCTAAACGAGGTCACAAACTCCATCAAGTTATAAATAATGGATTTATCCGTCTCTCATAAAGGATGACCCATGCCAATGCTTTTCCCTACAGGAGTGAAATCATGAACCCAACTTTACTCCATTCATTTGGGAACTCTTGTGGTACCATCTCTAGGAATATGCCCAACTGATTGAGGAACCCACGGATCCCCTTCGTAGTGTTGAGGGAGAGGAGCGGAACCAGATAACCCTCTGGCAACACTGGCTTCTGGAGCAGCAAGAACAACCGGTGCCGTCGCTGGATCGGAGGAGGCCACAGGTTGACAGGCAGAACGGTCTAAGTGCACCGTACGGTTTAGGAGTGTTTGCATGGCCAAAGATCACTGATCAATATGTTGATCCTGCATGTCCATCCTGGTCAAAATGCTCAGGACTGGTGGGTTGCTTGTACCTTCAATACTCATGGGTAGTGATGAGCGAGCATGCTCGGCCGAAGCTCGGTTCGGCTCGAGCATCGCTCTGCTCGGCACATGGCGGTACTCGTACGAGTACCGCATGTGCTCGCCCGCCATGTTCGGGTCTCCTCCCCGCACGTTTCGCGGCTGCTGCGCAGCCAATAAACGTGCGGGGAGGCTCTGACATCAGTGTAATGCCAGCAGCCATGTTGGCTGCTGGCATTACACTGATTGGCTGGCCAGAACCCGTGATCGGGTGCTGTATAGCACCTGACCGGCGAGTTCGGCTCAGTCTTAGCCAGGGAGAGATGAGGATAGGAAGGGAAAGTCAGTGTAGGGAGAAGAAAAGTGCGTTTGAACAACAAAAAGACCCAAAAGTCCTTTTTAGGACTATTGTGTGTGGGGGCAGCAGATATATTTTGTTTTGGGGGGCAGAGTTTAAAAAAAAAACGTCACATATTCCGTTCACTGTGCCTAGCCGCAGATTAGCAGCACATTCTGTTTAGTGTGCAAAGTTGCAGATTAGCAGCACATTCTGTTTAGTGTGCAAAGTTGGAGATTAGCAGCACATTCTTTTTAGTGTGCAAAGTTGCAGATTAGCAGCACATTCTGTTTAGTGTGCAAAGTTGCAGATTAGCAGCACATTCTTTTTAGTGTGCAAAGTTGCAGATTAGCAGCACATTCTGTTTAGTGTGCAAAGTTGCAGATTAGCAGCACATTCTGTTTAGTGTGCAAAGTTGCAGATTAGCAGCACATTCTGTTTAGTGTGCAAAGTTGCAGATTAGCAGCACATTCTTTTTAGTGTGCAAATTGTTAAAAATAAAAGTCACATATTCTGTTCACTGTGCCTAGCCGCAGATAAGCAGCACATTCTGTTTAGTGTGCAAAGTTGCAGATTAGCAGCACATTCTGTTTAGTGTGCAAAGTTGCAGATTAGCAGCACATTCTTTTTAGTGTGCAAAGTGTTAAAAATAAAAGTCACATATTCTGTTCACTGTGCCTAGCCGCAGATAAGCAGCACATTCTGTTTAGTGTGCAAAGTTGCAGATTAGCAGCACATTCTGTTGAGTGTGCAAAGTGTAAAAAATAAAAGTCACTTATTCCGTTCACTGTGCCTAGCCGCAGATAAGCAGCACATTCTGTTTAGTGTGCAAAGTTGCAGATTAGCAGCACATTCTTTTTAGTGTGCAAAGTGTTAAAAATAAAAGTCACATATTCTGTTCACTGTGCCTAGCCGCAGATAAGCAGCACATTCTGTTTAGTGTGCAAAGTGTTAAAAATAAAAGTCACATATTCTGTTCACTGTGCCTAGCCGCAGATAAGCAGCACATTCTGTTTAGTTTGCAAAGTTGCAGATTAGCAGCACATTCTGTTTAGTGTGCAAAGTGTAAAAAATAAAAGTCACTTATTCCGTTCATTGTGCCTAGCCGCAGATAAGCAGCACGTTCTGTTTAGTGTGCAAAGTTGCAGATTAGCAGCACATTCTGTTTAGTGTGCAAAGTGTAAAAAATAAAAGTCACTTATTCCGTTCACTGTGCCTAGCCGCAGATAATCAGCACATTCTGTTTAGTGTGCAAAGTTGCAGATTAGCAGCACATTCTGTTTAGTGTGCAAAGTGTAAAAAATAAAAGTCACATATTCCGTTCACTGTGCCTAGCCGCAGATAAGCAGCACATTCTGTTTAGTGTGCAAAGTTGCAGATTAGCAGCACATTCTGTTTAGTGTGCAAAGTTGCAGATTAGCAGCACATTCTTTTTAGTGTGCAAAGTGTTAAAAATAAAAGTCACATATTCTGTTCACTGTGCCTAGCCGCAGATAAGCAGGACATTCTGTTTAGTGTGCAAAGTTGCAGATTAGCAGCACATTCTGTTTAGTGTGCAAAGTGTTAAAAATTAAAAGTCACATATTCCGTTCACTGTGCCTAGCCGCAGATAAACAGCACATTCTGTTTAGTGTGCAAAGTTGCAGATTAGCAGCACATATTCCGTGTAATATGAAGAAGGCGGGTAAAAAGGGACGGGGAAGTGGACGTGATCCTGATAGTTCAGGGCGCGGGTCAGGACGCGTAGAAACTGTGCCTGGTGCCAGAGCACAAGAAAGAAAGACATCCACCATACCTAGCTTCATGTCTCAGTTTACAGGGCGTCGCAGGACATCACTCTCGAGGTCAGACCACTGCGAACAGGTGGTCGGTTGGATTTCAGGTGATACTGCTTCCAGTCGGTTAAGCACCACCCTGTCTTCCACCAAGTCCACTCTCAGTAGCCAAGAGTCTGGTCAACATAATCCTCACCCTGATCATCCTTCCTCCCACCATAGAGGGTCTGGTCAAAGAAGTGATCCCACACTGGGATATAGTGAGGAGCTCGTCTCATCACCAATCCTTCATTGGAACCTCTCTCCAAGCACGCTTGCAGAGGAACATGAAATCTTGTGCCCTGATTCACAACCTCTAGAGGGTACCCAATCACAAGAAGATGACAGAGGGGAACGGCATTTAAGGTCAAAGGAAGTGGATGATGATGATGATGAGACACAGTTGCCATCAAATCAACCACTATTACTGTCTCAAGACCTTGATGAGGAGGATGATATACAGATGTCAATGACTGAGTATGTGGTGGTATCAAGAAATGAGGAGGATGATCAGAGTGAGGAAGTGGAGGAGGACTTGGAGGACGATGAGGTGACTGACCCCACCTGGGAAGGTGGAGAGCCGAGCGATGACAGCAGTCCTGAGGGTGAGCCATCTGCAGCACCGCAACAGGCTGGAAGAGGCAGTGGTGTGGCTACAGAAAGAAGGCGGACCGCACCAAACCGGCCCGCAAATGTTCCACGGAGCACCCCCTTGCGTAAATCTCCCTTGCCAAGGGCTAGGTGTTCCGCGGTATGGCGTTTTTTTAAGGAAAGTGCGGACGACAAAAAAATTGTAGTTTGCAACCTGTGCCACACCAGAATGAGCCGAGGCATGAACACTAGAAACCTCACCACCACCAGCATGATCCGACACATGGCATCCAAGCATCGTAATAAGTGGGAGGAATGCCAGGATCGCCAATCTGTGTCTGCAGGCCACACCACTGCCTCCTCTTCCCCTGTTTTCGGTGCCGGCCAATCGCCTGTCGAAGGCGCAGGCCCGCATACCTCCCGCCCTGCACCTGTACCATCTGAAGCACCATCAGCGACCACATCCACTTCCCTGTCCCAGCGCAGCGTCCAAATGTCGTTACCCCAGGCATTTGAGCGCAAGCGAAAATACCCAGCCACCCACCCACAGGCCATAGCACTAACCTCACACCTTTCCAAATTACTGGCCATCGAAATGCTGCCATTTAGGCTTGTGGAGACTGAGTCCTTCCGCAGCCTGATGGCAGCAGCTGTCCCTCGGTACGCAGTCCCCAGCCGCCACTACTTTTCCCGGTGTGCCGTCCCTGCCTTACACCACCATGTGTCCCGTAACATCACCCGTGCCCTGACCAACGCAGTTACTGGGAAGGTCCACTTAACGGCTGACACATGGACAAGTGCTTGTGGCCAGGGACGCTACATTTCCCTGACGGCACACTGGGTGAATGTCGTGGAGGCTGGGAGCGACTCAGACCCTGGGATGGCACAGGTGCTACCCACGCCGAGGATTGCGGGCCCTACCTCCATCAGGGTTTCCGCCAGCACCTACGTTATTGGCTCCTCCTCCTCCGTTTCCACCTCCGAATTCTCTGCGCGCAGCGCCACTCACCCATCAGCCGGTAGCTGGAAGCAGTTTAGCACTGCAGTGGGGAAGCGTCAACAGGCCGTGCTGAAGCTGATCTGCCTTGGGGACAAACAGCACACGGCCTCAGAGCTGTTGCAGGGGATTAGTCACCAGACCGAGCAGTGGCTCTCGCCACTCAACCTGCAACCAGGCATGGTTGTGTGTGATAATGGGCGTAACTTGGTGGCGGCTTTGGAGCTCGGCAAGCTCACACACGTACCATGCCTAGCGCATGTATTTAATTTAGTGGTTCAGCGATTTCTAAAAACCTACCCCAATTTGCATGATCTCTTGACCAAGGTGCGCTGCGTGTGTGCACATTTCCGTAAGTCATCAACAGCTTCAGCCGGCCTGTTGAAGCTGCAGCAGCGCTTACAATTGCCAGCTCACCGGCTGCTGTGTGACGTGAGCACACGCTGGAACTCCACCTTCCACATGTTGGCCCGGCTTTGTGAGCAGCAGAGGGCAGTAGTGGAGTACCAGCTGTTACACGGTCGTCGCCTCTCCGTTCAACTTCCTGTAATCAGAAGTGAGGAGTGGGAATGGATGTCAGACCTCTGTGAGGTTTTACGCAATTTTGAGGAATCGACACAGATGGTGAGCGGCGATAACGCTGTTATCAGTGTAACCATCCCACTTCTGTGTCTACTGAAACGCTCGCTGCTCACAATTAAAACCGACGCTTTGCATGTGGAAGAGGTGGAAATGCGGGAGGAAGAGCTTACACAAGGTGATAGCCAGAGCACCCTCACTTCGTCTTCTCAGCGACAATTGGAGGAGGCGGAGGAGGAGGAGGAGGAGGAGGAAGACACGGTTGCCTCCGCTACAGAGGGTAGCCATGGAACTTTAGTTCCATCTCTTCAGCGTGGGTGGGCAGAAGAGGAGGAAGAGGATGAGGAGATTGAGAGTCATCCTCCTGGTGAGGACAGCAAAATCTTGCCTGTTGGTACTCTGGCACACATGGCTGACTTTATGTTAGGCTGCCTTTCCCGTGACCCACGCGTTATACGCATTTTAGACAACACGGATTACTGGGTGTTCACCCTTCTGGACCCCCGCTACAAAGAGAATTTCTCATCTCTCATTCCTCCGGTGGAGAGGACAAGCAAAATGGTGCAATACCAGAAGGTTCTTGTCGAAAAATTGCTCCAAAATTTTCCATCTGACAACGCTGGCGGCAGAGTACGTGCTACCTTGGCCAACCGAGAAGGGGAGAAAAGGGGAGCACACAGCAGTTCCGACAAAGGCAGGGCAACACTCTCCAAGGCGTGGGACACCTTCATGACACCCCGCCAGCACCCTCACCCTGATGCGCAGCCTAGTGTCACAAGGAGGGAAAAGTTTTGGAAGATGGTGAAGGAGTACGTAGCAGACCGTGTCAGCGTCCTCACTGATCCCTCTGTGCCTTACAACTACTGGGTGTCCAAGCTGGACACGTGGTATGAACTGGCACTCTACGCCTTGGAGGTGCTGGCCTGCCCTGCCGCCAGCGTTCTGTCTGAGCGGGTATTTAGTGCTGCTGGTGGCATCATAACAGATAAGCGTATCCGCCTTTCCACCGAAAATGCTGATAGGTTGACACTTATAAAAATGAACAAGGCCTGGATTTCCCCTGACTTCTCCACTCCACTGGAGGAAAGCCCCGGGGGAACATAAAGTCACTTTAGATATGTTATTTACAATGATGGGAATACTCTGTATTCCCATTCACCCCTTCCACCCAAAAAATGGGTATATGGTTGACTCTCTTCATATACCCTGGGATATAATTTTTATATAGGGCCAGCTCACCAGCGGGCCCTGTGATATAATTTTTATATAGGGCCAGCTCACCAGCGGAGCGCTGTTTGACAATTTTTGTATAGGTCAGCTCACCAGCGGGCCTTCTCATATAATGTTTTATTGGGTCAGCTCTCTAGCGGGCCCTCTCATATAATGTTTTATAGCGTCAGCTCACTAGCGGGCCTTCGCATATAATGTTTAGGATGGTCAGCTCCGCAGCAGACCCTCACCCATAATGTTTTAGATGGTCGTTTCCCTCTTAATCATGGCCCCAGTTCCGAAAAAATCGAGGACATTTTTTGCAGAATTTGCCTCTGCGCACGTTTCCCTCTTAATCATGGCCCCAGTTCAGAAAAATCGAGGACATTTTTTGCAGAATTTGCCTCTGCGCACGTTTCTCTCTTAATCATGGCCCCAGTTCAGAAAAATCGAGGACATTTTTTGCAGAATTTGCCTCTGCGCACGTTTCCCTCTTAATCATGGCCCCAGTTCCGAAAAATCGATGAAATTTTTTGCAGAATTTGCAGATGATATACAAGTAAATATACAGCAAATACTGTTTGGTAACAATTTTTCGCCTAAAGTCGTTTTTATCTTCCTTTTTGTGTGTTTTACGGTCAGTCTGTAAAAATGGCGTACTACGGGCGAAACATCGTTCCCAGCAGCGACGTTGGAGTCCAAGATGCATCCAGACATCCTCCCTATGCTGTCCCTGAACCATTTCTGTGGTGTTTCCATCATTTTCTGCCCTTTTCCTATGGACCAGGCACCCTCCCCTCATCAGAGCAGGGGGTGCCTGGTGTAATGCTCGAGTCCTCCCATTGACTTCAATGGGGCTCGGGTGCTCGGCCGAGCACTCGAGCCTCCGGGGGCGCTCGGTCAGAGCACCCGAACACCCGAGCATTGGGGTGCTCGATCATCACTACTCATTGCCTTACATACTGTCACAGTAACCAACAGAAATGAAAACAAGACACAGGTATAGTATGATGAACACCACCTTTATTGAACAGTAATAGACATAAAGAAAGCACTTCCCCGCAACTCCCCCGACTACAGGCGTAAGGACAGCACTACAAGTCCACAACCCAGGAGCTGTACACTGAACCGAGGCCTGCTCAACCCTTCACCCAACGGAGACTAGAGACAGTGGTCGAAACCTATCCTACGGTCCAACCAGGACTGGTAGTCAGCCAGACCTACCAGAGTATCGAGAGAGAAGTATGCAATGCCAGAGAACGCACACGGAGTAAGCTAGGGCCACAGGTCATACACAGAGAGGGTAGTCAGCCAGAGCCACAGGTCAGGACCAGTGTGGGTAGTCAGACCAAGCCAGGGGTCATGCACGGAGTGGGTAGACAGCCAGAGTCACTGGTCAGAACCAATGTGGGTAGTCAGACAAAGCCAGGGAACCAGACACAGAAGAGGTACGGAGGCCAAGCACAGGTCACAACGAGACTCAGAGAGGACACAAGGAGCTGCTGCACTAGAACACCCCGAAAGGGCATCTAAGCCCTGTCTTCAGGCAGCTCAAATAGTCTCCAGGAGGCGGAAAGTAAATTGGCCAACCACCTACAAGAGTCCTACAAGAGCAAGCGCAATGTTACTGACTGCCCAGACCAGCCGATGCACGCCTCCTCATGTGAGACCACACCAGAATGTGGAAGTGCCCAGTACCTATTGGCCAGCTGCCCGCATTGATCCAGTACTGCGGAGTGAGGACAAGGAAGCGGACGGCTCAGCCCTGCAGCCGCCACAGCTACACCGTGATGCTCAACTTTTACTGCAAATGGAAAAGGCTTCTAGGTCAGGAAAGGTTATTATAATGGGAGATTTCAACTATTCTAAAATTAACAGGAGCAATATGACTTCCAGCTGTCACTACAGGAAGAGTAGGGACCCATGTAGCCTGGGTTTTGGTGGTTGCTTGGGTTTGACATTAGGGAGCGATGTTTGGGTGCGTTGACGGCGTGCCAGGTACCCCCTTGCTGCAGCTGAATCTGGGTAAAGGTGCTGGTCACAAAACCAGATTGTTCCGCCCCAGTTGAGCTGGGGTGCAACCAGGATGGCAGTAGCTGGGAACCGTGTGAACCAGGACCAGGAGACCAGTAGAGGGAGAGATGGACAAGCTGGGTGGGAACCAGAGAACTATGGTGTGGTCAGGAAAGCCAGGTCAGGATACCAGAGAGCAATGGAGTGAACAGGAAACTATGAGGAATATAGAACTAGCTTGTGGAAT
The DNA here is from genome assembly GCA_037306005.1 of Rhinophrynus dorsalis. Lineage (NCBI taxonomy): Eukaryota > Metazoa > Chordata > Amphibia > Anura > Rhinophrynidae > Rhinophrynus > Rhinophrynus dorsalis. The sequence goes on from CM074718.1 coordinate 700,799,598, forward strand.
GGGCAAGGACCGGAGGTAAAACTGAGTTTATATAGTAACAATCCTCCAATAGAAAAAGGAGGCAGACCCAAGCCCTAATGGGCTACTATCACTGTGCCCGTGATCTTCCTGTCACTCTCACTTGTGGTGCGCTCCCATTGGCTGAGCCTGTTTGGCCCGCCCATTGTGTCCTTTTTATGCCTGGCCTTTGTCAGGTGCCCTTTCGTGGTGTTCCTGAGCCAGTATTGCTGTTGCTGTGTTCCAGTGTTCCTGACTCCTGTGTACTGACTCGGCCTGTTCTGACCCGGCCTGGCTGATGTTCCTGCTTATGACCTGATCTGGCTTGTCTGAGAATCCTGCTCCGTGATCTGACCCGGCCTGGCTGACGTTCCTGCTCCGTGACCTGTACCAGCTTGCTATTGACTCCGCCAGCGTTCCAGCTGCCTGCTGTCGCCGAGGTGACATTCTGACTATCGCTTGTGGTTGTGGCAGGGCTGATCGCGAGCCTCCATTAACCCATGCAGAGCTGTACTCCTATTGCTGAGCCTCCGTTAACCCGTGCAGAGCTGTACTCCTATTGCTGAGCCTCCGTTAATCCGTGCAGAGCTGTGTTCCTATTGCTGAGCCTCCGTTAACCTGTGCAGAGCTGTGCTTCCATTTCTGAGCCTCCATTCACTTGTGCAGAGGTATATCTTCTATTAACACTTGCAGAGCCGTTTCTGTTTAGCCGCTATTACTGCTGAGCTGGTCCGTCCTGAGCCTTGTTAGGCGCCGGCTCACGCTGACATCCTTGCAGTATAGTCGGTCTCCGTTACCATGCCCGTGAGAGGCGCCATTGGCTCTAGCCCATTCAGTGTTATTCTCCGTTATACGCCCAGTGGGGCTATTGGCTTAAGCTCTTGCAGTGCTAAGTGTCTCCATCACTACGCCCGTGGGGGCTATTGGCTCAAGCTCTTGCAATCCAGTTGCTTCCATTACTACACCCGTGGGGGCTATTGGCTCAAGCTCTTGCAGTCCAGTTGCCTTTTTAAACTCAGTCTGGGCACCCTCTGGTTGCCCTTTCGTGGTGTCTTTGACAGCATCCACTTCCTCCTTACTGCAGTAGCAGATTGGGCCTGTTGCTGAGTTCCTGAATCAACCTGTTCCTGAGTTCCTGCCTGCTTTGTCAGTTCCAGTCCGGTTCCGGTTGTTCTCATCAGTAGCTGATGTTCCTGCTGCCAGTCTGCTTGACCGCGCTTGATCCGGTTGATCTTCTCTGCTGGTTCCTGTTGTTTCCTGCTTCCAGTTCCTGCATCTGTGGCGACATAGTTCTTCATTCGCTTCGGCGACATTTCCTCCTGTTGGTTCCCAGCGTACGGACGCTGGTTTACTCCGTTAGCCTTGCGGCTCACATTCAGCCTGTTGGTTCCAGTGTGCGGACGTTGGTTTGCTCCATTAGCCTTGCGGCTCACATTACAGTCTGTTGGTCCCAGCGTGAGGACGATGGTTTGCTCCATTTGCCTTGCGGCTCACAATACTGTCTGTTGGTTCCAGCGTGCGGACGCTGGTTTACTCCATTAGCCTTGTGTCTCACATTACAGTCTGTTGGTTCCAGCGTGCGGACGCTGGTTTACTCCATTAGCCTTGCGGCTCACATTACAGTCTGTTGGTCCCAGCGTGCGGATGCTGGTTTACTCCATTTGCCTTGCGGCTCTCATTACAGTCTGTTGGTCCCAGCGTGCGGATGCTGGTTCGCTCCATTAGCCTTGCGGCTCTCATTACAGTCTGTTGGTTCCAGCGTGCGGACTCTGGTTTACTCCATTAGCCTTGCGGCTCACATTACAGTCTGTTGGTCCCAGCGTGCGGACGCTGGTTCGCTCCATTAGCCTTGCGGCTCACATTACAGTCTGTTGGTCCCAGCGTGCGGACTCTGGTTTGCTCCATTAGCCTTGCGGCTCTCATTACAGTCTGTTGGTCCCAGCGTGAGGACGATGGTTTGCTCCATTAGCCTTGCGGCTCACATTCTGTCTGTTGGTCCCAGCGTGCGGACGCTGGTTTACTCCATTAGTCTTGCGGCTCACATTCTGTCTGTTGGTCCCAGCGTGCGGACGCTGGTTTACTCCATTAGTCTTGCGGCTCACATTACAGTCTGTTGGTTCCAACGTGCGGAAGCTGGTTTACTCCATTAGTCTTGCGGCTCACATTACAGTCTGTTGGTCCCAGCGTGCGGACGTTGGTTTACTCCATTAGCCTTGTTACTCACATTACAGTCTGTTGGTCCCAGCGTGCGGACGCTGGTTTGCTCCATTAGCCTTGCGGCTCACATTACAGTCTGTTGGTCCCAGCGTGCGGACGATGGTTTGCTCCATTTGCCTTGCGGCTCACATTACAGTCTGTTGGTCCCACCGTGCGGACGTTGGTTTGCTCCATTAGCCTTGCGGCTCACATTACAGTCTGTTGGTCCCAGCGTGCGGACGCTGGTTTGCTCCATTTGCCTTGCGGCTCACATTACAGTCTGTTGGTCCCAGTGTGCGGACGATGGTTTGCTCCATTTGCCTTGCGGCTCACATTCTGTCTGTTGGTCCCAGCGTGCGGACGCTGGTTTACTCCATTAGTCTTGCGGCTCACATTACAGTCTGTTGGTCCCAGTGTGCGGACGCTGGTTTACTCCATTAGCCTTGTGTCTCACATTACAGTCTGTTGGTTCCAGCGTGCGGACGCTGGTTTGCTCCATTAGCCTTGCGGCTCACATTACAGTCTGTTGGTTCCAGTGTGCGGACGCTGGTTTGCTCCATTAGCCTTGTGTCTCACATTACAGTCTGTTGGTCCCAGCGTGCGGACGCTGGTTTGCTCCATTAGCCTTGTGGCTCTCATTACAGTCTGTTGGTTCCAGCGTGCGGACGCTGGTTTACTCCATTAGCCTTGTGTCTCACATTACAGTCTGTTGGTCCCAGCGTGCGGACGCTGGTTTACTCCATTAGCCTTGCGGCTCACATTACAGTCTGTTGGTCCCAGCGTGCGGACGCTGGTTTGCTCCATTAGCCTTGTGGCTCTCATTACAGTCTGTTGGTTCCAGCGTGCGGACGCTGGTTTACTCCATTAGCCTTGTGTCTCACATTACAGTCTGTTGGTCCCAGCGTGCGGACGCTGGTTTACTCCATTAGCCTTGCGGCTCACATTACAGTCTGTTGGTCCCAGTGTGCGGACGCTGGTTTACTCCATTAGCCTTGTGGATCACATTACAGTCTGTTGGTCCCAGTGTGCGGACGCTGGTTTACTCCATTAGCCTTGTGTATCACATTCAGCCTGTTGGTCCCAGCGTGCGGACGCTGGTTTGCTCCATTTGCCTTGCGTTTCACATTACAGTCTGTTGGTCCCAGCGTGCGGACGCTGGTTTACTCCATTAGCCTTGCGGCTCACATTACAGTCTGTTGGTCCCAGTGTGCGGACGCTGGTTCGCTCCATTAGCCTTGCGGCTCACATTACAGTCTGTTGGTCCCAGCGTGCGGACGCTGGTTTGCTCCATTTGCCTTGCGTTTCACATTACAGTCTGTTGGTTCCAGCGTGCGGACGCTGGTTTGCTCCATTAGCCTTGCGGCTCACATTACAGTCTGTTGGTCCCAGTGTGCGGACGCTGGTTTGCTCCATTAGCCTTTCAGCTCTTATTACAGTCTGTTGGTCCCAGCGTGCGGACGCTGGTTTACTCCATTAGCCTTGTGGATCACATTACAGTCTGTTGGTCCCAGCGTGCGGACGCTGGTTTGCTCCATTTGCCTTGCGTTTCACATTACAGTCTGTTGGTCCCAGCGTGCGGATGCTGGTTTACTCCATTAGCCTTGCGGCTCACATTACAGTCTGTTGGTCACAGCGTGCGGACGCTGGTTCGCTCCATTAGCCTTGTGACTCACATTACAGTCTGTTGGTCCCAGCGTGCGGACGCTGGTTTGCTCCATTTGCCTTGCGTTTCACATTACAGTCTGTTGGTTCCAGTGTGCGGACGTTGGTTTGCTCCTTTAGCCTTGTGACTCACATTACAGTCTGTTGGTCCCAGTGTGCGGACGCTGGTTTGCTCCATTAGCCTTGCGGCTCACATTACAGTCTGTTGGTCCTAGCGTGCGGACGCTGGTTTACTGCATTAGCCTTGCGGCTCACATTACAGTCTGTTGGTCCCAGCGTGCGGACGCTGGTTTACTCCATTAGCCTTGCGGCTCACATTACAGTCTGTTGGTCCCAGCGTGCGGACGCTGGTTTACTCCATTAGCCTTGCGGCTCACATTACAGTCTGTTGGTCCCAGCGTGCGGACGGTGGTTTACTCCATTAGCCTTGCGGCTCTCATTACAGTCTGTTGGTCCCAGCGTGCGGACGCTGGTTTACTCCATTAGCCTTGTGACTCACATTACAGTCTGTTGGTCCCAGCGTGCGGACGCTGGTTTACTCCATTAGCCTTGTGGATCACATTACAGTCTGTTGGTCCCAGCGTGCGGACGCTGGTTTACTCCATTAGCCTTGTGTCTCACATTACAGTCTGTTGGTCCCAGTGTGCGGACGCTGGATTACTCCATTAGCCTTGTGGCTCACATTACAGTCTGTTGGTCCCAGCGTGCGGACGCTGGTTTGCTCCATTAGCCTTGTGACTCACATTACAGTCTGTTGGTCCCAGTGTGCGGACGCTGGTTTACTCCATTAGCCTTGCGGCTCACATTACAGTCTGTTGGTTCCAGAGTGCGGACACTGGTTTGCTCCATTAGCCTTGTGACTCACATTACAGTCTGTTGGTCCCAGTGTGCGGACGCTGGTTTGCTCCATTAGCCTTGCGGCTCACATTACAGTCTTTTGGTCCTAGCGTGCGGACGCTGGTTTACTCCATTAGCCTTGTGGCTCACATTACAGTCTGTTGGTCCCAGCGTGCGGATGCTGGTTTACTCCATTAGCCTTGTGACTCACATTACAGTCTGTTGGTTCCAGCGTGCGGACACTGGTTTGCTCCATTAGCCTTGCGGCTCACATTACAGTCTGTTGGTCCCAGCGTGCGGACGCTGGTTTGCTCCACTAAGCCTTGCGGCTCTCATTCTGCCTGTATGTTCCTAACGTAGGACGCTGGTTTACTCCCTGACTTGCAGTCAGGTACTTGATGGTTCCGAGTGCGCTGTCCAGTCCTAACAGCATTGATTCCTACAGTATATGGGCACGAGAGTTTCTGATTACTGTGAAACCACTTGACCTGGTAACCTCTATATTCCATCTTACTGTCATTATCATCTGACAGTCATTAGGTTACTGTGGTTGTCACCACCCTTTGGGCTGCCTTGCCCGGTATATTGGTATGGCCGGTAGAACCTTTCACTTGCCACCTTAAGGTTGCCTTACCGGGTATTGGCAAGGCCGGTAGAGCCTACTTATTGGTATTCCGTCAGGCTGCCTTGTCCGGTATATTGGTAAGGCCGGTAGAACCGCATACTATTCCATCTTAAGGTTGCCTTACCCGGTATTGGCAAGGCCGGTAGAGCCTACTACACTGGTATCCCGTTAGGCTGCCCAGCCCGGTATATTGGCTGGGCCGGTAGAGCCTCTTGTTCCAGACTCGCCTGGGTTGCTTTGCCCGGTATATTGGCAAGGCCGGTAGAACCTATTTGCTATTGTCATTATCTGCATTGTATTGTTTGTATGTGTATGAAAACCCTATGGGATTGCCTTTAACTTTTCAATAAAGTTATGTTTTTACCTAAACCTTACGTCTGAGAGTCTTAACAAACCGTGACATTATCTCTGTCTTATGGACTTAAAGTGTTGTATCATCTAACACCACTCACTGCCTCATTACCACCTTGGGCGTGCCAAACACCACAACAGAGACTGACTGATTACTTGTGTTTAACCTTGTGTACTCTGTCTATTTGTGCCTGTCCTTTGACAGTATATGTAAAGTTTATCCATCAGTATACTGGGCACCTATAAGCATTATCTTGCTGTTATTCTGTGTTGCCTATAGAAGGCGATCTTTCTTATTATTTTTTTTTAATAAAACTGTGTTTTATTTTAACCTGCTGGTCAGAGTGTCTTGAAAACCGTTACAGCTACAAACCAAGCCCAATGGGAACAGATTTATGAGATGTCAAGTGAGCCAAAGAGAAGGACCACACACTCCCATTGGTTTGCAGGTTCGTGCCCAATAGGAGAGAGGAAGACAGGAGCGCCGGGAGGCACTGCACTTCTGCATAGCAGACTACTGAGTGGGTGCATGCGCATTGGCTGAGGAAGCCGGAAGAGCACAAGCATTGCAGAAGCAGGGGAGTGAACCCGGCAGCAGCCACGGACAGAGCAGTGGCGGCCGTGAGAGGTGACACTATCCCCCCCAACGGGAGACCCCCAGAGGACCGGGCTTAGATGGAAAGGCATGATGAAAGGCACGTCGTAGAGCAGAAGCGTGCGTGTCGGGGGCCAGGACTGTTCCTCAGGGCCGTAGCTGTGCCAATCCACAAGATACTGCAGCGAACCTCAGACGAGGTGGGAGTCCAAAATCTTGCGGACAATGTACTCTTCCTGCCCGTCGACAAGCACCACTGGGGGGACCATGGAGGCAGTAGAGAAGTGGGTACAAAGAACCTTTTTAAGGAGGGATACATGGAAGGAGTCGGGAATTCGCAAGGAGGATGGGAGATCCAGGCATAAGTCACCGGAGTAAGCTGAGCACGGACATGAAATGGACTGATAAATAGAGTACCAATCTTTGCCGAAGGCTGCCGAAGACGGAGGTTTTTAGTTGACAGACATACCTCATCGCCCACGGTGATGGAAGCTCCAGGAACCTGACAACGGTCTGCTGATCTCTTAAACCGTGTGGCATCAGACACCAGATGGGTATGCACTTGTAATAAATGTGACTCCAGGTCATACAGATGGGAATCCACGGCTGGTACTCCAGAAGAGGACAAAATAGGCAGTGAGCGTGGGTGGAAGCCACCAGTGGCAAAAAAGGGAGAGCACTGGAGCGCCTCATAACAACTGCTATTGAAGGCGAATTTGGCTAAGGGGAGGAGACCCAATAGTTTTGCAGGGGGTCAATGAACAGACGTAGGTATTGTTTGAGTGACTGGTTGGTCTGTTCTGTCTGTCCATTGGACTGAGGGTGGTAGGCCAAGGACAGATGAACCGAGATGCCCAGCCGAGCACAGAACGCCTTCCAGAACCATGAAGTGAACTGGCTTCCACGGTCGGAGACTTCTTGCAGGGGTAGTCCGTGGAGTCAAAATATTTCTCTGAGAAGATATCAGCAAGCTGCAGGGCCTAGGGTAATTTAGATAGTGGAATGAAGTGTGCTTGGCGGGAAAAGCGATCAACCAAAGCAAGGACTACTGTGTTCTTATTGGACGATGGTAAGTCCACCATGAAGTGCATGGCTATATGTGTCCAAGGAACAGAGGGCACCGGGAAAGGCTGAAGGAGACCTGCAGGCTTTGTGTGTAGTCATTTGTGTCTGGCACAATGATAGCTACAGCGGACAAAGTCATTGACATCAGACTGCATGGAGGGCCACTAAAACTGTCATTGAACCAGTTCTAGGGTCCAGGACATTCCGGGATGACCAGAAGTGGGTGACTGATGAGTCCATTGTAGGACCTCCAGTCGATAAACGGCTGGAACAAACAGTCGTCCTGGAGGGCAAGCAGAGTCCGTGCTCTGTTGAGCTTTCTGGATGTTGAGCAGTGTAGTTGTGGATAGGGCATAAGTGAACTTGGTACTGGGCACAATAAGCTCTGGAAATTCCTCTGAGGGCAAGGCAGTAAACTGGCGAGGCAGGGCATCATCCTTGGTGTTTTTGGTTCCCGGAAGGTAGGTTATGATAAATTGAAACCGAGTAAAGAACAGGGCCCAATGGGCTTGACGTGGATTGAGACATTTTGCTTTTCTAGGTACTTCAATTTCTTATGGTCAGTATATATAGTGAAGGGTACTCCTGAAGAGCGAGTTTGATGGTGAGGAGTTCCCTATTACCCACATCGTAGTTCCTTTCGGTGGCAGTCAGTTGGTGGGAGTAGAAGAAACAGGGATGAAGAACGTTGGTTTCAAGATCTCATTGAGATAATACAGCTCCAACACCTTCTTCAGAGGCATCCACCTCCAGGATGAATGGTCTGGTCGTGTCCGGGTACCAGACGATAGGGGCAGGCATAAAGGCGGTCTTGAGTGTGGGAAAAGCGGCTACAGCTTCAGACCGCCAATGTTTGGGGTCAGACCCCTTCTTGTTTAGGGCGTTGATGGGTCCAATGACTGAGGAATAGTTCCTGATGAACTGCCTGAAGTAATTTCAAAGCATAGAAAGTGTTGCACCACATGGAGATCGGTTGGTTGAGGCCACTGGGTAACTGCTGATACCTTGGCAGGATCCATTTCTAGACCTGAGTGCAACACAATGTATCCATGGAAGGGAAGACTTTTTTTCTTGAACTCACATTTCTCAAGTTTGGCAAACAGCCCGTTATCTCAGAGGCACTGGAGAGGCCTTGACATGCATTCTATTAAGAGACAGTGTAGGAGAATAGACTAGTATGTCGTATAGGCATATGATAACATGGGACATTAGCATATCCCTGAACACGTCATTCACAAAAACCTGGAAGACAGCCCAGGGCATTGCAGAGCCCAAAGGCATTACCAGGTATTCGTAGTGCCCGAATCTTGTATTGAAGGCTGTCTTCCACTTGTTTCCTGTCCAGGATCCAAATGAGATTGTATGCCCCTCGGAGATCCAATTTCATAACCAGGCTGTTCCCTGGAGCAGGTCAAAGAGCTCTGGGATAAGGGGCAGCGGGTGCTTGTTCTTCACAGTGATCTGATGGAGGCCTCTATAGTTCACACAAGGGTGGAGACCCCCATGTGTTTTACACAAAAAACCTGGCCCCAAGGACTGGAGGCAAGACTTTATATAGCAACAATCCTCCAATAGGAAAAGGAGGCAGACCCAAGCCCTAATGGGCTGCAAACCAAGCCCAATGGGAACAGAAGGACTGAGCAGAAGACCCAAATGGACTTATGTCCAATGGGCCAAAGAGAAGGACCACACTCTCCTATTGGGTTGCAGGTTCGTGTTCAATGGGAGAGAGGAAGACAGGAGCACAGGGAGGTGCTGCACGTCCGCATAGCAGCGGACTACTGAGCGGGTACATGCATGTCGGCTAAGGAAGCTGGAAGAGCACGCGCATGCACAGAAGCAGGGACCCGGTGGCGGCCATGGACAGATCGGCGGCAGCCGTGAGAGGTAACACCGGCACAACAAAGAGAAATTATTTTCTAGATATAGTTAATATACAGGTAAGGAATCATTTGAAATGGATTTTGCAAAAGCCTTTGACACAGTGCCTCACAACAGGTTACTACATACATTAAAAGGCTTCGGTTTGGGTGGTGTTATCTGTACATGGATTGAGAACTGGTTAAATGATAGATGGCAGAGAGTTGTTGTAAATGGAACATTTTCTACTTGGTCTAAAGTTATAAGTGGGGTGTCACAGGGTTCAGTCCTGGGACCAATGCTTTTTATTTTGTTTATTAATGATTTTCACTTCATATCAGTGCAATTCACTTAAAGTGCAATTCACTACAATACAGTGTAGTGTATATGTACTTTGGAGTGTTCTGCAAAAGAACAGCAAACAGTAGAATATAGATGCAATAAAAGGGATTATCACATAAATGTATAATGCAAAGTGACAAAACTGTGGTATCACTTAACAATAGATGAAAACATGAAATAGATTATTCTGTTAATTGTCAAGTGAGATTACTGATCTATACTGTGATCTCGTTATGAGTGTAGACTGCAGAATATTGACAGGACAATGAAGAGTTTTAATAAACATTTACTAGACCAAAGTAAATGAATTCTAAATAAAGTAGATAAGCATTCAGTACCAAGACACTTTAATACATGGCACGGAGGTGAAGCTCGTGGGCATAGAGCTTTGTTGAGAAGTGATACAATAAAATTATTCATTTGGAGGGAGATGTATTGAATATACAAGCTGCCCACCTTACTTACTTAGTTTGTTACTTGCTACAAGCACTATCAATTAAGCTTTAAATGTTCTATAGAGACTTGTTTATTTTGATCAGATGTTATAAATCAAGCTATCTAAGGTGTTTTGTTTTGATTCATCCTCAAGTGGTTGTTGCCATGGGACAGTAAGTTGAAATCCTCAGTAGATACAACTAGCAACATTTGTAGAAACAAGCGACTGCCTGGGAGCGAGTGACCTTAAGGTGCTCACCCTCAGGCAGGTCAAAATGGCAGTCATGGGGGGCCAGCATGGCTTGAAGGAGAAAGAACAAAGGATGGGGGAGCATCCCCAGCATGGGCATCCATGGTCGGCAGGAAAGGTGTGTGGGCGTGGCTTTCCCATCTGAGAAGGTAGGGTTGAATAAAGCCAGCCTAGCTGGCCTCACAATTTCTAACCTTTTTCAGCTTTGTGTTTTTCCAGGTGCTGTGTTCCAGAGAAGATGCAGACTGTTCGTGAGATGCGTGGAGCTGGGGAGAAGTAGCGGATGCCCAGGAGAAGCATTTTGGTGCCGAAAAGATACCGCCAGGAGCTCCTGGCGGCAGGTAGGGTGGCCTCCAGGGCTCTGCGCCAGCGTTCTCCTGCTGTTGCCCGCTCTGGAGATCCCCCCTTGTGTGTTCCCTCTCCCTGGTAGTTCCCCCTGCTGTATCCCCGCCTGTGTCCTGTATTTCTGCTCCCCCATCTAATTCTGCTGCGAGCTTACCCTCTCTCCCTGTCCCCTCCAGTTCTGCTGCAGAGTCTGGCCATGCCTGTTATTCTGATCAGGTTTGGGCCTGGGGTTGCGGAGGCTTGGGTGGCTGAGTGGCAGAAGTTGCTGGGATCCCCTCTCACCACTCTCACCACCAGCGTATGAGAACTTTGCCCCTATAGCTTGTTCTGCGGAAGAGAGGATGCCCCAGTCCTCTCCCTCCGCCTGCGTGTGTCGTCTGCCGATAACAGAAGTAGCGTAGTGGGCGATTTCCGATTCAGAGATCCCTAGCAGTGGTGTGCATGAGCAGTGGTGGGGACACCTGAGGAGACAGATGGCCAAGTCAGTGCAGGGCAAGCGGGATGCTGGAAAGCACCCGGCCCTACATCAGGCAGGTGGACAGCAGGGTAAGAGGAGCAAAGGGGAGGAGTGGGTGGCTGGTGTAGGTAGCCAGATGGGAGGGGGGAAGTGGGAGAGGGGAGTAGCTGGATGGGTTATGATGGTGCCCAGGGAGCTGGGGTGCAGCCAATGGGGTATGGTGGGGGGCCTGGTCCTTGGCAAGACTGGACACAAGCAGCAGGGATGGGGGTTTGGCCCATTCAAGGTCCATGCGGGGAGCCATGGTGGGGCTGGGTTTGGAGGATGCGGATTTTGGGGAACTGGGTTTGGTGGTGGTAGCCCATGGGGGGCACGGGAGAAGGGGCCTTTCCCGGCTTATCCATGTGGGCAGGGACAGTTAGGTGGGGGTAGCGGGGGGTTGTGCATGGGAGCAGTCAACATTCGGGTCCTAGGGTGCATACAGGTTCAGGACATGTGAGTAATGATGTACATCCTGATAGTGTGGCAGTGGATAAAAAGGGATCAAAAGAGGCTGCGGAGCTGCTGGAGGAACTGATGGTTTTGTTGGGCGAGTTAGGGGTACTAGTCACAGAAGACAGTGTGGCCTTGCACAAGCTTGTCATACCTGGAAATTGAGATTGATACTAAGGAATGGATGTTCCGCTTACCAGCAGACAAGGCAGTGAAGCTACCCAGCAAGTTGGAATTATGTAAGGTGCAGGAACTGCTTGGAGTCCTGAATTTTGCATGCAGGGTGATATGTATGGGTTGAGTTTACAGTAGGAGATGGGAGAAAGCAACGGCAGGAGTGGCAAAGAGGCATTTCAAGATCAGGGGGACAAGGCAGTTGAAAGAGGATTTGGAGATTTGGGACGCCTTCTTAAAGGGATAGTAATACTTTAATGTTATTATTCCCCATATTGTAGATATTTGAAAAAGAATTTAATTGCCCTCATGTTTTGGAACAGTTTCAAAAATGTCAAATTCTTTGTCAAAAGCAAAGTTCCCCCCTCCCTCCACCTTCCTTGAAGTCAGCGTTGTACTGACTGCGGGGATATCCGGTCTGATTTTTATCAGGCGGCTCTGCAGCAGAGCCGCAATCGCCTTAGTGAAAAATAATTATTTCACTGAAACTGTCTTCTGCGTGTGGTTGCAAACCAAGCACAAACCAATCACAAACCAAGCACAAACCAAGCACAAACCATTCACAAACCAAGCACAAACCAAGCACAAACCAATCACAAACCAAGCACAAACCAAGCACAAACCAAGCACAAACCAATCACAATCCAAGCACAAACCAAGCACAAACCAAGCACATGCAGATGACTGTTTCAGTGAACTAACGTGATCTCGGCTCAGCTGCAGAGCCGCAAGCCTGTCGTATGACAGACTTCCCCTGCAGTAAGTACAACACTGACTTCAGGGAAGTGGGAGGGAGGGGGAACTTTGCTTTCGGTTCTCTTTCACACCATATAGTTTTGAGAGATGAACCTGGGGGCTATTAAATTCTTTTTCAAATATGTACAATATGGGGAATAGTAATAATAAAGTATTACAATCCCTTTAAGGAATTTCAATGGAGTTTGTCTATGGCAAGGTCCTGAACAGGCAAATAGTGAATTACAGTAATTCACAGATGCAGTGGGGGCAGTGGGGTTTGGAGGGCAGTTGGTCTGCACAACAATGGCCAGCACAGTGGGGGTAGACTGGTTTGACAAAGAATTTGACATTTTTGGAACTGTTTTCCATAGTGGTGGCTGTAGAATTCTGGTGGCACAGGCTGGTGAATAGATCAGTGACATTTTGTTCTAACAAAATGGGGGTGGTTCATGCGGTGAACAACCTGTCGTCAGGATCACTGCCGGTAGTGCGTTTACTGAGGAAGTTGGTTTTAGGCTGTATGAGGCACAATATACAGTTCAAGGCGGTACATGTACATGTGGATAACGGGATAACATTGGGAGATGGGAGAAGAATCTTAGATCGCCTGATTGTGGGATCATTGGCACCAAAATCTTGGCAGGCATACAACAGAGATTGAAGAGCGTGGGTACTTTTGAGGGGTGTGGGCAGGATACTGTTGCAGGCCAGTCAGATAGGCTGCTGCAGTATTTAGAGTGGTTGTATATGGAAGGTAGTTTAAGGGAGTGGGTGCAAGGTGTGCTGGAGGCCATATCGTTTTTCTGCAAGCTCAAGGGTTTGGGGGATCCCACCAGGAGTTTTGTTGTAACAAGAATAATGAAGGGGTGGGGAAGACAGGGAGTATTGAAGGCAGCCTATTACCAAGGAAAGGTTAGAGGCGGTGATTAGGGCACTTCCAGCGGTATGCCGAAATCAGTGAGGAGGGGCTGTTTAAGGCAGCCTTTGCAATGGCATTCGCAGGGGCGTTTAGAAGTGGAGAATTAGTAGCAACATCTGCAAAGGTGGGGGAAAGTAGTTTGCTGGGGGAATTTGTGCAATGGTCAGAGGAGGCGGAATTGTGTTTTATTCATAGATCCAAGACTGATCAGTCAGCAAAAGGGAAATGGATGTCCCGAAGGAGATTGGAAGGGATAGGATGTCCTGTAGAGGCAATACAAGAATATATCAGAGGCAGACCAACAGGGGTAGATGTTTCTTGATACATAATGATGGTAAGCCCTTAACTATGTTCCAGTTTAGGGCAGTGTTGAGAAGGGCGCTGGTAAAGGCAGGGTTTGATCCACGGGCCTTTGGGTCACACTCATTTAGGATAGGTGCAGACACAGAGGGAGCTAGCTGGTTGGAGTGTGAAGGAGATACAGAAGTTAGGGAGGTGGAAGTCAGGGGCTTATAAGAAGTACATCAGTTCCCCTGATGTTTAAAAGGGGGAGTGGCTTACAGTGTTTTTTAATTTCAGAGTGACGTAGAGCGGCATTTATGATTATGGGCTACTCATTGGTGCATTGGGCAGTTAAGCGAGCAGAGGCTAGAGGTTACGGGTCGCAGCTAGGGGAGTCAAGAGAGCACATGAACATCCATTTGCTGGGGAAGAGATAATTGAGGATGGGTGACTGAACAGCCATGGGCAAGACAGCAGATAAAAGATGGGGTAAGCAGGACCTCATCTTTATACACACTGGGGGCAATGACTTGACAACAAGAAAGTCACTGGATCTGGTCTTCTCGCTGCAGAGGGCAATCACAGATATGCAGGCGAGGTGGCTTGATATAACAGTGGTATGTTCTAGAATTGTACCCAGGGTGGTTTGGCGAGGCTCTCACCCTATCAAAGCTATTGAGAGGATAAGGAGTAGGGTGGATAGGGCCATGGAGAAGTGTGTGCTCTCTCGTGGGGGATTTGCAGTCACGCATTCTGAGTTGCATCCTAGTTGCACAGCGTTATACAGGCAGGATGGTGTTCATCTGTCAGAGATAGGTTTAGATATTTTCAATTCTGGTTTGCAGGATGTGGTTGAAAAATGACAGAAGAAGTGGCGGTAAAAGAGGGTGGGGCTATTGCCTCTACTCACCTTTGGGTGGCAGCAATGTGGCATTCCCTGAGCCAAGGGATAGGTTAAACACCCTAGAAGATTGCGATGCTGCGGGTCTAGCTGGGAACTGACACTGTGGTCAGGCTCGGCGAGGGCAAGCCTAGTCACCTGGTTGGTTGGGGTCAGGCATGCTGGAGTGCCAGAAGAAAGGGGGCTAGCGCAAGGATCCGCAGGGAAGAGGGAGTGGGGCATGGGGACCAAAAGTTATTTTGGGCATGCTCCTTGGGGCCCTTCGCGATACCAGCAGGGTTTGGGGGTAGCTCCGCTGCTATCAGTGGGGGGAGGGTGGAAGGTTGGAGACATCCGGCCTGTCCTCCCCAGGTATGGACGGTTGGGGTGGAGCATAGGGCTCCAAAAGTGAGGGCAGCCAGATGCAGGGGAGATCCAGCTATGTTGGTGGTCTAGCGCAGGCATGGCTTGGTCACTGACCCTTTGGCTGGGAAGGGGAATGCCGCATCGGGTACTGTGCTATGCACAGGTGTTGTTAGTCTGTAAAGTGAGGGAATAAAAGACTTCAGTTTTGCCCAAATTACTGTGTATGTGTTGTTCTTTCAACATTGGATAAAGAGTATACTGGTGGGCTGAGCAATTTAGTAGAAACAAGCGACTGCCTGGGAGTGAATGGCCTTATGGTGCTTGCCCTCAGTCATGTCAAAATGGTGGCCATGGGGGCCCAGCATTGCTTGAAGGAGAAAGAACAAAGGATGGGGTATGCTGGGCCTCCATGGTCAGCAGGAAAGGTGTGGGGGCGTAGCTTTCACACCTGAGCAGGCAGGGTTGTACAAAGGTGAGGCCAGCTAGGTCAAACCAGGTATGGATGGTTGGGGTGGATCACCAGTGTGTTCAGCCAGATGCAGGCAAGATCCAGCTGCGGCATTGGTCAAGCGCAGGTGTGGCTTACCCATGACCTTTTGGCTGGGAAGGGGAATGCCGCATTGGGTACTGTGCTGCGCAGAGGTGTTGTTAGTCTGTAAAGTGAGGAAATAAAAAACTTAAATTTTGCCAAAATTACTGTGTATGAGTTGTCCTTTCAATATTGGGTAAAGAGTAAACTGTAGGGCTGAGCACCTTAATGTTTCACTGTGTCGTATTTCTTTCCTAGCACAATGGATAGCTGCAGAATCTGTGATTTGTACAGTGTGCACCACTACCAATTCATATAGGCTTTCTTTACTGTGTAATCGTGTGGGCTATAGATTTATTTATGTATATATATATATATATATTTGAGACGTCCTGTTTATTTGATTGATGAATTGTTGGCATATATGACAGCAATATATTTGTAAAACAGAAACACTGTAATAGCTGCTTTCAATTTATACAGCAAAGGAGGATGCTACACATACAAGTATCTCTCTATAAATCAAACAGGGACTGAACCAGTCTATTAACTGGGGAAAGCCATTTATCAAAAGCTGGATTGCTTCATTAATCCAGGTCAGTAGTTTTAAACCTTGGAGAACCAGTGCAAGGCCTTACATATACCTCTGGTTCTTAAAGGGTTAACCCTTTGATTGCCAGAGGGGAATGCAACACATTGTGTACCCTTCCGGCACTCAAAAGTAGATCTTATTCTGTTTCCCACATTGACATATAAATAGGACTTCAGTCGTTTAGAAATAGGTAGAGGATTTAGGACAAAACAACTCTTTCTGCTATTATGTATATTTTTGGAGCAAAATTATGTAAAATGATCCACTTGCCTCACATTTAAATTAAAAGTGTTGAGTAAACAGAGGGAATGAGGTGGACTTGGTATACAGCAACCCCTCGCCTTATATATCAGATATATATATTATATATATATCACCCCGTGCCTCTTCTCTTCACATTGCTCCCCCTGTCCTCCACCCCTCCTCTCCACTATATCACCATCCTTCCATTTCTCTCCCACCGTTCCTCTCCAACACCCCATTTCATAGATTTTCTAAAATGTATAAGATTTATCTAGAGATATTACTCATATACTGATGTGATGTAACAGGCGCTTTCATTCACTCAGCAGACATTACCATAAGAGATTTGTCTTCTTGTCTGAGAATTAGGAGAGTGGACTTGTTTTCTTCACAGAATCTTTTGCTTTCTTCCCACGATTGCTTTTTTTCATTAAAATGTAAACATTTTTTTCCAACCCGTAACCATTTTTCAGGGCAAAAATCTGAAAAAGACAAAACACACGATTAAGGATAAAACTGCACAGAATCATAGAATATAACATACTAGTTGAACAGACTGTTACACGGGCCACAGTGCCACTGCCACCTGGTCGCGGGCCAGTCACGCGCAGTACAGACTGCCCGCACCACGACTGATACAGAGCTGGACGCTCCTTTGGAATGCCCAGCTCTGTATCAATCGCAGCGTGGGCAGTCTCTACTGCACATGACTGCAGCACGCGCAGCAGAGTCTACTGCACATATCGCGGCATTACACACGATGTAGCGAATTATTATATAGGATATCTACCCATCAGGATATGATAACATGGAACCATAGTACATAACAGTAACTGTACCCAAACTGGTCCATCATATCTACCATCAGGATAAAATGACATAGAACCATAGTATATAACAGTAACTGGACCAAACTGATCCATCTTATATACCCATCAAGAAAAAATGACATGGAACCAGAGTACATAACAGTAACTGTACCCAAACTGGTCCATCATATCTACCATCAGGATAAAATGACATAGAACCATAGTATATAACAGTAACTGGACCAAACTGATCCATCTTATATACCCATCAAGATAAAATGACATGGAACCAGAGTACATAACAGTAACTGTACCCAACTGGTCAATCTTACCTAACCATCAGGATAAAATGATATGGAACCATAATACATAACAGTAACTGTATCCAAATGGTCCCTCTTATCTACCATCAGGATAAAATAACATGGAACCATGGAATATAACAGTAACTGTACCCAACTGGTCCATCTTATCTACCCATCAGGATAAAATGACATGGAACCATAGTACATAACAGTAACTGTACCCAACTGGTCCATCTTGCCTACCCATCAGGATAAAATGATATGAAACCATAGTACATAACAGTAACTGTACCCAAATGGCCCATCTTATCTACCATCATGATAAGATAACATGGAACTATAGTACATAACAGTAACTGCAAGCAACTGGTCCATCTTATCTACCCATAAGGATATAATAACATGGAACCATAGTACATAACATTAACTGTACCCAACTGGTCCATCTTATCTACCATCAGGATATAATGACATGGAACCACCATACATAACAGTAACTGTAACCAACTGGTCCATCTTATCTACCATCAGGATAAAATGACATGAAACCATAGTATATAACAGTAACTGGACCAAACTGATCCATCTTATATACCCATCAAGATAAAATTACATGGAACCAGAGTACATAACAGTAACTGTACCCAACTGGTCCATCTTATCTACCATCAGGATAAACTGACATGGAACCATATTATATAACAGTAACTATACCCAACTGGTTCATCTTATACACCATCAGGATAAAATGATATGGAACCATAGTACATAACAGTAACTGTACCCAACCGGCCCATCTTATCTGGCATCATGGTAAGATAACATGGAACCATAGTACATAACAGTAAATATTCCCAACTGGTCAATCTTATCTACCTCAGGATAAAATGATATGGAACCATAGTACATAACAGTAACTGTACCCAACTGGTCCATTTTATCTACCCATCATGATAAGATAACAGGGAACCATAGTACATAACAGTAACTGTACACAACTTGGTCCATCTTATCTACCCATCAGTATAAAATGACATGGGACAATAGTACATAACAGTAACTATACTGAACTGGTCCATCTTACCTACCCATCAGGATAAAATGACATCGAACCATAGTATATAACAGTAACTGAACCCAACTGGTCCATCTTATCTACCATCAGGATAAAATAACATGGAACCAAAGTACATAACAGTAACTGACCCAACTGGTCCATCTTATATACCATCAGTATAAAATGATATGGAACCATAGTACATAACAGTAACTGTACGCAACTTGGTCCATCTTATCTACCCATTAGTATAAAATGACATGGGACAATAGTACATAACAGTAACTATACCAAACTGGTCCATCTTATCTACCATCAGGATAAATTACATGGAACCATAGTACATAACAGTAACTGTACCCAACGGGTCCACCTTATTTACCATCAGGATAAAATAACATGGAACCAAAGTACATAACAGTAACTGTACCCAGCTGGTCCATTTTATCTACCACCAGGATAAAATGACATGGAACCATAGTATATAACAGTAACTGTAATCAACTGGTTCATCTTATCTACCCATCAGGATATGATAACATGGAACCATAGAACATAACAGTAACTGTACCCAACTGGTCCATCTTATCTACCCATCATGATAAGATAACATGGAATCATAGTACAAATCAGTAACTATACCCAACTGGTCCACTTTATATATCATCAGGATAAAATGGTTTGTAACCATAGTACAGAACAGTAACTGTATCTAACTGGTCCATCTTATCTACCACCAGGATTAAGTAACATGGATCCATAGTGCATAACAGTATCACGGTGCCCAGTGATTGCCTGTGACTGACATTGCCCTGGAGCGACATTGTTTACTATCAAACTGTTGCTCTTGCTGAGTAGCTATTCTTATAGGGCACCACACTGATGAGGTCATTGCTCCACCTACCCACCATGGTTTTTAAACCTCAGCCTGTGTCACTTCCAGTGCCCTTTTGTGGTGTACCTGAGCTTATTCTGTGTTCGTGCATTACTGTTCCTGTGTATTACCTGAATCTGACTACCCATTCCGGTTCTGACTCCTGGCTCGTCTGACTACCTGTTCCGGTTCTGACTCCTGGCTCGTCTGACTACCCGTTCCGGCTCTGACCCTTGGCTCGTCTGACTACCTGTTCCGGTTCTGACTCCTGGCTCGTCTGACTACCCGTTCCGGCTCTGACTCCTGGCTCGTCTGACTACCTGTTCCTGTTACGACCTTTGGTGACGTCTGACTATACGATCCGGTTTTGACCTTTGGCTGCCTCCTGGTTTACCCTCTGTGTTGTGTTCCGTGACCATTCCGTTTTACGGTTTGGTTTCCGTGCTGCCTTGTGTCTTCCGCTTAGCTCTCGCTCCCGTGAAGCGGCACTTGTCTGTCATTCCGTGTGTCTGACCTCCCGTGGCCGTACCGGCTTGTGTTGCCTAGCCTTCTCCACCTGGCTACCGCCTAGTGTATCCCTTGCGGGGATACTGGTCTACTCCACTCTTTGCCAACTTTGTGTTTGGGAGTGCTCTGCACTGCCCTCTCACATTTACGTGTAGTCTAAGGGCCATTCCGTTTCTGACCACCTGTCCTGTGAAGGGTAAGGAAAGTGCCTGCACTGTTCCTCTCAGGGCTCGTGAAGGTGTGCCATCCGATCCTGGTACGGGAGTGCTCTGCACTGCCCTTGCATTAACCGTGTAGTCCCAGGGCCATTCCGTTTCTGGCCACCTGTCCTGTGAAGGGTAAGGAAGCGCCTCCTTTGTCCCTACCTGGTCTCGTGAAGGTGTGCCACTCTCCACTGCCACTGTTGTCATCTGTAAGACGTGCCATTATTTACTGTCACTTGTCTCCTTGTTATACTACTCTGTGTCATTTATTGCCATTTGCCTGTTGCCGTATCTACTGCTTTTCATACTACTTAATAACGTTTTATATTAAGTTCAATTGTACTTGTCAGTGTGTTCAATTCCTAAGTCACTCCATGACAGTACAAAGGGGCCATGAACACTGACAGTACTGATGCCAGTAGCGGGCTGTTGCTGAGTATTATGTCCAGGATGGACATGCAGGAACAACGACTTAATCAGTTGTCAGTAGTGTTGCAAACACTGATAGACCGTACTGTGCATTCGGACAAAGTTGGGCAACCACTGATGGCCTCCTCAGTATCAGCATCAGTGACAACCACTCAGGTGGAGAATATGTGTTACAAGGGCTTGTCTGGGTCCGCTCCTCTGCCCCTAAGATACAATGGGGATCCCACCTTATGCCGTGGTTTCATTAATCAGCTTTGAATTTTTTTGGAACTGGTCCCTCACGCTTTTCAATCCGAGAGAAGCAAAGTAGGCTTTATGATTTCTCTGTTGACCGGCAAAGCCCTGGCATGGGCCAATCCGTTATGGGAGACGGGGAAACCTATCACTTCAGACTTCTCCCAATTCGTTGAAGCATTCCGAAGTGTCTTTGATGTACCTGGTAGATCCATCTCTGCCGCAAAAACACTAATGAAAGTTCAGCAGGGCACCCGCATGGTAGCTAAGTATGCCATCGAATTTCGCACATTTGCGGCAGAGGTGGGATGGAATAATGAGGCTCTGGTGGCAGACTTCTCGCAGGGACTAAATGATACAATCAAAGATGAGATAGCTGCTCGCGATTTACCAAGTGACCTGGACCAACTAATCTCTTTTATAATCCTAATTGACACCCGTATAAGAGAAAGGTCCACATTTAAAAATGACAGACCAAGACAAGAGTTGCGCCCAATACTTAACAGGGAGCTCCCACCCGTACCTCCCTCACCTCCCTTGCCGCCCAGTTCAGAGGCCAGTAGTGCTGAACCCAAGCAGGTTGGCTTTACATGATTATCTCATGAGGAACGATCCTTCCGTCACAGAGAAGGCCTGTGCCTGTATTGTGGAAAATCTGGGCATATGTTACGAAGTTGTCCGGTGCGTCCGGGAAATGCACGCACCTAGGATCTCTAAGGGGACAGATCCTAGGTGGAGTCAGTTGGTCCCCAGAGTTTGATGCTAGTAAACCCATCATTCAGGTGACGATTTCCTGGGCCGATTCCTCTGTGTCCACTCGTGTCTTGAACGATTCTGGTGCGGCCAGTTATTTTATTGATGGTGATTTTGTGAACAAACACAATATTCCATTGACACCTCGTGAGTCTCCACTGGCGGTAGAGGCTATTGACGGTCATCCTCTTGAGCCCTCCCATGTCACACATGAGACCTGTCCACTGACACTAAGAGTAGGAGCTCTTCATGTGGAGACTCTACAATTTCAGTTGATCCAGTCTCCACATCACACTGTCATTTTGGGGTTCCCATGGCTTCAGAAACATAATCCCAGACTGGATTGGGAGAAGTGTCACATAATATCATGGTCGGAATATTGTAATGGGACTTGTCTGCAGCATCCTATTAAAATTCTGTGTACCTCCCCCTCGTTGCCCTCAGAGTACCAGTCTTTCAGTGAGGTCTTTTGCAAAGGGGAGACTAGCACATTACTGGAGCATAGGCCGTATGACTGTGCTATTAATCTAACGCCAGGTGCAATACCTCCCAAAGGCCGCACATATCCTCTATCAGTAGAGGAAAACAAGGCCATGGAGGAATACATTTCTGATACATTATCCAGAGGCATTATAAGAAAATGTTCCTCGCCCGCGGGGGCTGGATTTTTTTTGTAAAGATAAAGAATGGGGAGCTCAGGCCCTGTATGGATTATGGAGGGCTAAACAAACTTATGGTAAAGAATGCTTACCCTATCCCTCTTATTACGGAATTGTTTGACTGGTTGAAGGGCTCCTCCATATTCACGAAACTCGATTTACGTGCAGCATACAACTTGATTAGAATCAAGGAGGGCGATGAGTGGAAGACCGCTTTTAATTCTCGTAGTGGCTATTACGAATATCTGGTTATGCCTTTTGGGCTATGCAATGCGCCAGCGGTCTTCCAGGAGTTCATTAACGATATTCTATGAAGCTTGCTACAGTCCTGTGTAGTAGAATACCTGGACAATATTTTGATACACTCTCCTGATATCGAGACGCATAGGAGAGATGTAATTTCGGTATTGCAAATACTGAGGGAGAACAAGCTCTATTGCAAACTTGAGAAGTGCTAATTTCATAAAGACCAGGTACTCTTCCTGGGTTATGTTATCTCAACTAACGGAATTGCTATGGATACTGAAAAACATGGCAGTATTACAGTGGCCATGTCCTATAGGCCTGAAGGCCATTCAAAGATTCCTTGGGTTTGCAAATTATTATAGGAAGTTCATTCGTAACTTCTCATCCTTAGTTAAACCCTTGACTGACATGACACATAAGGGTGCTAACCCATCAGTATGGTCCCCCGAGGCCAACAATGCTTTTGAAGCTCTGAAGTCTGCCTTCTCAACGGCTCCCATATTGGTGCATCCTAATCCTCTGCCCTTTACCCTTGAGGTAGATGCTTCCGAGACAGGGGTAGGGGCAGTCCTATCACAGAGAGCTGAACCTGGTAAACCCCTGAGGCCGTGCGGTTTCTTTTCCAAAAAGATGACTAAGGCACAAAGCTTATATGATATAGGGGACCGCGAGTTGCTGGCCATCATCCTTGCCCTCCGGGAGTGGAGTCAACTCCTGGAGGGGACTAAGGCACCTGTATTAATTTTAACGGATCATAAGAATTTAACGTACTTATCAGAGGCCAAGAGACTGCCCCCAAGACAAGCCAGATGGGCATTATTCCTGTCTAGATTTAACTTTGTAGTTTCGTACCTCCCTGGTTCCAAAAACACACGAGCTGATGCCTTGTCTAGACAGTTTGGTCCAGAGCTTGAGTCTGACAGTGAACCTGCTCCAATTATCCCTCCTGATCGCATTTTAGCGACTATTCGTACAAGCATTATCTCTCCTCTGGGTGAGAAGATCCTGGCGTCGCAAGGCAATGCTCCAGTTGAGAAACTCAGTGGGAGGTGTTTCATAGCTGACAATCTCCGCACTAAGCTACTTGAGACCTACCATTCATCCAAAGCAGCCAGGCATATTGGTCGAGACCAATTAATTTGGTCAATCTCACAGCTATTTTGGTGGCCTAGCCTAAGAGCAGATTGTGCAGCCTTTGTGGAAGCCTGTTCCGTATGCGCCCGTGCCAAGACTCCTAGACATCTACCTCTAGGACTACTCCAGACTGTTCTGAATGGGGAACGCCCGTGGTCACACACCGCTTTGGATTTTATGGTAGAGTTGACCTAGATCCAAGGGCTGCACAGTCATACAAAATGATTGTAGACAGATTCTCTAAAATGGCACATTTTGTTCCACTTCCCGGTCTACCCTCCTCTAAGGAATTGGCTGTGGTATTTGCTTAAGAGGTATTCAGGCTCCGCGGAGTACCTCGAGTCGTGGTTTGTGATCGTGGGAGTCAGTTCGTATCAAGGTTTTGGAAGGCCTTTTGTGACCAGATGGGTATCAAACTGCTATTTTCTTTCGCCTATCACCCCCAGACCAATGATGCTGCAGAGAGCGCTAACCAAGGACTGGAGCAATTCCTGTGCTGTTTCCCTTCTGACCATCATGATAATTGGGTTGATCTGTTGTCGTGGGCAGAATTTGCCAGGAATTGTGCCATAAACGCTTCGTCCGGGAGCTCCCCTTTCCTGTCCAATTATAGGTTCCAACCCTCTCTGCTCCTGGATATATTAAAGGCACAGGACATTCCGGCTGTGGATGAGCATATGGAGCAGCTCCAGTGCGCATTCAGAGTCAAGATGAATATGAAATCCAGAGCATCCTGGATTCCCGTAGGGTGCAGGGGCGCATCCAATATTTTATCCACTGGAAAGGTTATGGTCCGGAGGAGGGTTCATGGGTAGACCAGGGTGATGTTCACGCTCCTAGACTTTTATGTAGTTTCCACATGAAATTTCCCAATAAGGCGTGGGCTCCTCTGCGGGGGGAGATCATTGAGTGGGGGGTACTATCACGGTGCCCAGTGATTGCCTGTGACTGACATTGCCCTGGAGGGACATTGTTTACTATCTAACTGTCTCTCATGCTGAGTAGCTATTCTTATAGGGCACCACACTGATGAGATCATTGCTCCACCTACCCATCAGGGTTTTAAAACCTCAGCCTGTGTCACTTCCAGTGCCCTTTCGTGGTGTACCTGAGCGTATTCTGTGTTGGTGCATTACTGTTCCTGTGTATTACCTGCATCTGACTACCCGTTCCGGTTCTGACTCCTGGCTCGTCTGACTACCTGTTCCGGTTCTGACTCCTGGCTCGTCTGACTACCCGTTCCGGTTCTGACTCCTGGCTCGTCTGACTACCCGTTCCGGCTCTGACTCCTGGCTCGTCTGACTACCCGTTCCAGTTCTGACTCCTGGCTCGTCTGACTACCCGTTCCGGTTCTGACTCCTGGCTCGTCTGACTACCCGTTCCGGCTCTGACTCCTGGCTCGTCTGACTACCTGTTCCGGTTCTGACTCCTGGCTCGTCTGACTACCTGTTCCGGCTCTGACTCCTGGCTCGTCTGACTACCTGTTCCGGTTACGACCATTGGTGACGTCTGACTATACGATCCGGTTTTGACCTTTGGCTGCCTCCTGGTTTACCCTCTGTGTTGTGTTCCGTGACCATTCCGTTTTACGGTTTGGTTTCCGTGCTGCCTTGTGTCTTCCACTTAGTGCTCGCTTCCGTGAAGCGGCGCTTGCCGGTCATTCCGTGTGTCTGACCTCCCATGGCCGTACCGGCTTGTGTTGCCTAGCCTTCTTCACCTGGCTACCGCCTAGTGTATCCCTTGCGGGGATACTGGTCTACTCCACTCTTTGCCAACTTTGTGTTTGGGAGTGCTCTGCACTGCCCTCTCACATTTACGTGTAGTCTAAGGGCCATTCCGTTTCTGACCACCTGTCCTGTGAAGGGTGAGGAAAGTGACCACACTGTTCCTTCCTGGTCTAGTGAAGGTGTGCCATTCTATCTGTGTATGGGAAGCTCTGCACTGTACCCACATCTACCGTGTAGTCCCAGGGCCATTCTGCTTCTGGCCACCTGTCCTGTTAAGGGTAAGGAAGCGCCTACCTGGTCTTGTGAAGGTGTGCCACTCTCCACTGCCACTGTTGTCATCTGTAAGACGTGCCATTATTTACTGTCACTTGTCTTATTGTTATACTACTGTGTGTCATTTATTGCCATTTGCCTGTTGCCGTATCTACTGCTTATCATACTACTTAATAAAGTTTTATATTATGTTCAATTGTACTTGTCAGTGTGTTCAATTCCTAAGTCACTATCACGGTGCCCGTGATTGCTGTTTTTCTTTGTCAGTTACCTGAAGGGGGCTCTCCATTGGCTGTCTGCCTTCAGCCCGCCCTGCGTTGCCTATTTAGACTGAGCTTGGGCACCCTTTGGTTGCCCTTTCGTGTTGTCTCTATGCTGCTCGTTCCTGCATTGAGTTCCTGAGCGTCCTGGGCCATATCTACGTTCCTGCTTGTCTGAGATCGTCTAGTTCCTGCTCACCAGTTGCCCTGGTTCCTGCATCCGTTCCTGATCCGGTTGGGGTTGCAGTCCTGATGCCGTTTCCTGCTGTCGTTCCTGATCCGGTTGACTGCCTGCAGTGCTGTTTCCTGTCCATCCTCGGCTGAGTTCCTCCTCCTGGGTCGCTTGCAGTGTGCCAGCATTCCCCAGTCGCTCTGGCGACATTTTTACCTACTTGTTGCTTCCTCCAGTACGCGGGTACTGGTTTGCTCCACATACACCCGGCTGCTGTTGCACCGGTAGAGATATTGGTTATCCCAGTACACGGGTACTGGTTCGCTCCACTAACAACTGGCTGCTGTTGCACCGGTAGAGATATTGGTTATCCCAGTATGCGGGTACTGGTTCGCTCCACAAACAACCGACTGCTGTTGCATCGGTAGAGTTATTGGTTATCCCAGTACGCTGGTACTGGTTCTCTCCACTGCCAACCGGCTGCTGTTGCATCGGTAGAGTTATTGGTTATCCTAGTACGCTGGTACTGGTTCTCTCCACTGCCAACCGACTGCTGTTGCAGTAGTAATATTGATCTCCCCTGTATGCGGTTACTGGTTTGCTCCTCAAACAACCGGCTACTGTAGCTACGGTAGAGATCTTTGTTTCTCCAGTACACAGGTACTGGTTCGCTCCACGTTGAACTGATTGCTGTTTAGTCCTAGACAGCTCCGGTTTTCCGCTTGTCTCTCCAGTACTTGGGTACTGGCTCGCTCCTTGTTTTACCGGTCGCTGTTCGGTCCTAGACAGCATCGGAAGATTGGTGGTTTTCTCCAGTACGCGGGTACTGGTTCGCTCCCTGTATATATACCGGCTGCTTGTTGCAAGATCTGTTAGCACCGGTAGAGACTGTGTCTCCGCTGCACGATTACTGGTTTGTATGCCATACTGAATATCCATTAGGCCTCAGTCTGTCATACTATGTGACTGGTCTATCCAACTAGCCAGTCACCGAGGTCTTAGCTGCTGCCATCCTGTTCTGCAGTACAGGCTGCCTTGCCCGGTATATTGGTAAGGCCGGTAGAACCTATTCCTCTCTATACCATCTTGGGTTGCCTTACCCCGTATTGGCAAGGCCGGTAAAGCCTGTATACTTGCTGTCTCTATCTCCAGACTGCCTTGCCCGGTATTTTGGCAAGGCCGGAAGAGCCTACATTATTTTGTTGTACCAGTCTCCTGGCTGCCTTGCCTGGTATTTTGGCAAGGCTGGTAAAGCCTATACAATTCCTTGTACCAGTCTCCAGGCTGCCTTGCCCGGTATATTGGCAAGGCCGGTAGAGCCTATACGATTCCTTGAACCAGTCTCCAAACTGCCTTGCCCGGTATATTGGCAGGGCCGGTAGAGCCTACACTATTCATTTTACCAGCCTCCAGGCTGCCTTGCCCGGTATATTGGTAAGGCCGGTAGAACCTGTTCCATCTTGTACCACCTAGGTTGCCTTACCCGGTATTGGCAAGTCCGGTAGAGCCTGTGTCTCATTCCTTACCATTTCTTATGCTACTATGTAAATCGCTTCATATTATGTGTATGCTACCCAATAGGGTTTCCTTTAAAATTTTCAATAAAGTTGTGTTTTTACCTAACTCTGTGTCTGAGAGTCTTAACAAACCGTGACAGTCACTCCGTGACAAACAGTAACTTCAAACAACTGGTCCATCTTATCTACCCATCAGGAAATGATAACATGGAACCATAGCACATAACAGTAACTGTACCCACCTTGTCCATCTTATCTACCATCAGTATAAAATGATATGGAACCATGTGACATAACAGTAACTTACCCAACTGGTCCATCTTATTTACCATCAGGATATACTGACATGGAACAATGGTACATAACAGTATCTGTACCCAACTGGTCCATCTTATATACCATCAGTATAAAATGACATGGAACCATAGTACATAACAGTAACTGTACCCAACTGGTCCATCTTATATACCATCAGTATAAAATGACATGGAACCATAGTACATAACAGTAACTACCCAACCGGCCAATCTTATCTACCATAATGATAAGATAACATGGAACCATAGTGTATAACAGCTACTGTACCCAACTAGTCCATCTTATCTATCATCAGGATAAAATAACATGGAACCATAGTACATAACAGTAACTGTACCCAACTGGTCCATCTTTTCTACCATCAGGATACAATGATACAGAACCATAGTACATAACAGTAACTGTACCCAACTGGTCCATCTTATCTTCCATCAGGATATGATAACATGGAACCATAGTACATAACAGTAACTATACCCAGCTGATCCATCTTATCTACCATCAGGATATAATGGCATGAATTAATCTATATATATATACTAGCAATTTGGGACGGCGTTGCCCGTCATGTTATGCAGGGAATGTTTTTTGTTATTTTTAATAAATGTTATGATAGTGAAATATAGCGTAGGGTGTACATGTCAGAAAGGTACACACAGTGATACACAGACACATGTGCAAACACACACATATACAGGGGGACACACAGTGATAGACAGAGAAGCATACAACACACATACATACATACACACATACACATATGCACTGACATACACAAACAGTGACACACAGATGCAAAGCAGAACATACATACATACAGTGTGAGCAGTGTAAGTAACATACCTCCCAACATTTCAAATGTCCAAAGAGGGACACTTGTGTTTTAGGTGGTGTTACTGGGGGCGTAGCTGGTGGTGTATTTTTAGAGAATTGTTAACCCTTTGAGTGCCAGGGGGTAAGCAATGCATTGCATTCCCTCTGGCATTGAAATGGTTGAGTTACTTTTTCTGTAAGTGAATGATTTAGAAGAAGATGAAAGTATTTTTTACCCAGACTAATTTAACAGATATATACAGAAGTTTATACCCACATTACTGTGGGTTTTATTGATGTGGAGCAATCTGATACACTGGTATATACACCACACAGTGTGATCTCCTCAATAGAGGTGCAGAGGGATTTGGGTCTCAAACAGGGACTGTCTCTCCTATACTGTATAGTGCCAGTCCTTATACACAGACTGTATACTATACAATGCCAGACCATATATAAATAGTTTGTCATACATGCTATACAGTGAGCTATGTACAGCATGGAGATGATAACAGGAACTGGCCCCTCTACTTACAGACAGACTGACAGACAATCTGCTCTCTTTCTCTCTCTTTGTGTAATATATAAATATAGTCACAACCATGTATCTGCCACTTACCAGCTCAGCTGAAGTCCTGCTCTGCACTGCCTGATCATGTCTCTGCCGTTGTTCCACTTTCCCATCTTCTCTGTGCTAGCAAGTCAGCTCCCCAGCATCCTGCCTGCTGATTGGTTAGAAATCAGCTCACTTGTAGTAATTGGCAGGGCTGTGCAGGCTCATAGACAGGGAATGAAGAAGCTGCATAATACAGATTGGACCATGGTCTTCCAGCTGTAGCTTGAACATAGTTCCCATCATCCTCAGCTGCTCAGCGTGCATATGTGTGTATGTGTCTGCCAGTGTGTGGGGAGCATGTGTGTCTGTCTGTTGTGTAGGAGTGAGTGGCTTTAGATAGTGGGTGGGCTAGATAGTGGGGGTGGGCCAAAAATCACACCCCCATTGAATCACCCAATGGGAGCAGTAATCCTCTTTACTGCTGCCCCTGGGTGTGTTCTGCCAGGCACAAAGTCTTCTTTTATATATATAGATAAAAGAGACCAATCTTGTCTCAAGACAAACACACCCAGAAGACAGTAAGAAGGAGTAATGCATATCTCCTCTATTCTGAATGTCCCATTGTTGTAAGCATGGGACAGGAGAAGGCAGGGGGCAATAGCCCCCCCTGCACACTGCTTTGAAAAGGTCTGCAAGGACTTCACCTTCCTCCACACTATACACATCCTGTCTCTGCACCCTTCCTCCCCTTGGCCACATTGTCTACAAGGACTTTGTCTTATCTACTGTTCACAAAAATAAACATGGCTGACTAACACCGCACCGCACATCATCCCGTTTGTACTCTGACCACACAACCCATTGCTCCTCTACATGACAAACCGAACAGAGCAGTAAACACTAGCAGAAAAATCATCAGTTAACCCTTGGAGTGCCAGAAGGGTTTACAATGCATTGAGTTGCGTACCCCTCTGACATTTAAAGGGTTAACCTAATAATGAAGGAGACAATAATAAATAAATAATGCATATTCATGGTAAAGAAAACACAAGAGATCTCTCTGTCTGCAGTAAGTATATGAAAGTGGTTCTGTGTAATACACCTGTGACGTTCCGGCAGAGAATGGGACATGTACTACCAGTTACCTGTCTCCTCACGATCCGCTGCCCATGTGCTCTGCCAGTGTCAGCAAATGTAAAGGCAGTTCCGCCAATCGCACATAGAAGAGGGACAAGCAGGGCAAAATAAAAAGGAATGGCACAGGAAGGCCTGGATGAAGCTAAACCATTAGAAACCGCGCAGTTCTGTGCCAATAAAGATACACAGCAGAGGTGCATCTCCAGCATGGAGATAAATAGGAAATTACGTATACAGAAAACCTGAACAAGCAGAACTAAAATGTGAGACTAATGAGTTCTAACGAGATGACTAAAGGATAAATGAAAGAAATACATTGTAGTAGGATGAGGTTTTGAGTTATCCAGTGTGAGATTAGTAAACAATGTTCAACAAATGACTTTGTCACCAAATTAAGCAAAATTTAACAATAATCTCACAGCTAAATGAGTACTTAACACTAGGGATGGGCAAACACTTTTACCTTAAACCAAAATCGGTGAATAATGGCACCTCGCATTTGGCAAATATTTTCCCTCAAAAAGTGCCGATTTTCTGCTTTTTTTCGCTTAGCTCATTCCATTGAAATCAATAGGAACATTGAATTTCTACACAACACATAGAAAATATTATTTTATTTCCCAAAGACATAGTATAAAAGGGGCATGAGGGTGTCTGTGTTGGTGGGTTGTGGGGAAACAATCAGTTGAACAGGGGATTTTTTTGGGGGGTTGTTTACTGGGATTGGGGGGCACGTAATACAAAATAAATCCTAAATACAAATAAAATACCCACCATGGAATCTGGGGAATTAATCAGATGAACGGGGAATTTGTTTTGGGGGGGGTTGCTGACTGGTATTGGGGGACAGTTAGTAAAAAATAAATTAAATAAAATATGAAATTTGTAACATAACATGAGAGGCAGGGACCCCCTGATGTAAGCTGTGGATGGGGAAGACTGATACTTGATGTGATAGAGTATTTTGTAGAGGACGATTTCTAAGATTTGTTGTTAGAGGCCCAAGCCGCTAACATTGATTTGTAGGACTTAGACTTGTTTGTCACAAGCCCTAAGGAAACATTGATTTGTAGGACTTAGGCTTGTTTGTCACAAGCCCTAAGGAAACATTGATTTGTAGGGCTTAGACTTGTTTGTCACAAGCCCTAAGGAAACATTGATTTGTAGGACTTAAGCTTGTTACAAACAAACCTCCAAAAATTGTTTATTTTTTTGTATAAGTAGCCCCCAGTCTATGTGGAGAAAAGAAGAAGTTGACCAATAATTCTTCTCCACCTGCCCCTCCTTCAAAATCATCATGGGTGTGTTGTTATTAGAATATATGTTTTTCCCTTAAGAGCAGGAACTGTGCCTCTCACATCAGCAACTGCAATGTGCACAGTGTAAATAAGGGAAGGACAGGGAACAATGGACACATATGCACTCACATGAAACACCTGGCACAACACTATCCAAACATCATGACACTTAGGGCCCCCAATGTGAAATCCCACCACCAGAAACCAAGTACTGCTGCTGTCACTATGACC
Source organism: Rhinophrynus dorsalis (assembly GCA_037306005.1). Classification (NCBI taxonomy): domain Eukaryota; kingdom Metazoa; phylum Chordata; class Amphibia; order Anura; family Rhinophrynidae; genus Rhinophrynus; species Rhinophrynus dorsalis. The sequence continues at coordinate 700,831,342 of CM074718.1, forward strand.
CTTGTCCACACCCCCCTAACAAGTTGCTGACAGTTTAATAGTAATGATGAACCGTCCCTGACACCATCTTAGCATATTCTGCAGGATGGAATCTCCTCAGATGCCACCTGATGCCCTGCTTGTGATTCTCCTCCACCACACTGGCATGTGTGATCAGTTCACCACACAGTGTGCAATGGTTGGACACAAACTGCCCCATCATAACATCAACAGAGTGGCTATCATTTGGTGGGAGAGGTAATGATGAACAAGGTGGATTGGTAGAAGATGTAGTTACTCTAGGAGGTGATGGCGAGCTAGTTGTTGACTCGTCATGGAACTTCCAGTCTCTGCCTGGGTTTCTCTACTCTTCCTCCTCGTTGATCTCTACCTCACCTCTCGTTGCCTTTCAGGAGAGTCAGGTGGAACAGTAACAGCGGTACTAGATTTCTGTGGTGGGTGTTTGACTTTAACATGTTTCACATAAATGTCATGGTGTCTGTTTTTTACTGCTGGTGGGGGTGGTGATGCTCATCCTCATCCCTGTCTCCCTTTCCTTCTCAGTTTGGGCTAAAAAGGCCATCAATGTCTCTTCCACCCCACCTTCTCCAGCATCATCATCAACACCACCACTGCCCCTCCCCCCTTGGCGCTGTTTGGAGGAGGTGACAAGAAATGTGACAGAGGGGCCATAATGTCACACTTTCCATTTCTTGGTGACCTGAAGAAGGCAGACTGGCAGCACTAGCAGCAGGGACAGGCAGCTGATCTGTGCTCCTGGTGGTGGTGGTATTATTGCTGCTAGGCAACAATTCTGACCTCCAGGATCATGTTCCACCTGGACAATGGTGTGGGCTCCTTTGACCTTTGGTCTGGATGCTCTGCATTCCTTCCCCTACCAGTCTCCTAGCACTAGTCCCACCAGCAGCTTCACCATCACTGTTACTACTACTAACACCACAAACATCAAGTTCAGCCCCAGAGTCTTCATCAGTCTCACAGTCACTAGTAATATGATTACCCCTCCTTCATTCCTAACGCTAACAAGCTGCTGGATCTTCTTGGTAGTAATAGTACTAGTGGTGGGACTGATTGGGGATGGCAAGTGTGACTTAGGGTTCCTTACTGTCACACTTGGCATGATCTTCTCCTTTCCCCCCTCCTGAGAATTACAAGACACACTGGCAGCAGGCACAGCACTGGTTGCAGCAAGGGCAGCACATCTGACAGCAGGCACAGGTAGCTGACCTGTCCTGCTCTCACTACTACCCTCTTCTTCCTCCCTAGTCCCTTGAGATTGATTTCCCCCAAATCCCTAGGGGTGATTTAGGGGGACTTTGCAATTTTTGCAAGACTTTGCCCGTGTGGCTAATAACACAATGGGGAAGATTCACTGTGATGTGATAAAGAGGTGATAAAGTGGAGAGGACTTTTCCACTGATATCACTTCTCCAGTTTTGATGTTATTCTATAGAGAACATTCACAAACATCTCCAAAGTTAAAGAAATCTTAGTGTGGTAATAACTAATATGTACCAATATATAATAAATACACGGACAATTCATTGGATCATCTACTTATGAGCAGTATTTAATATAGAAGTAAAAATACAGATATTTACATTCAGAGTGCAATTCCTTCAAACTATACTAGGCAAACCCCTTCTTTCATCAAGTTACCCACAATCAAACCCAATGTTACCTGATATTCCAAACTGTCCACCAAACAGAGGGGATGGGAAGGCAGGAAATGGGGGAGGGGATAAGACACAAGAGGACAGACACAGCCTGGAATTCACAGGATCAGAAGAGAACTGAACTTGAGCAGCTGTGTACTCTATCATGTAACAACTTCCTAGCCCCACCCCTTATTTCTTATTGGCTAAATGATATGATGTCACAAAACACACCCCCATCCATTTTCACCATGTGGACAGATCACCACACTTAGTGCATAGGATCCATAGAATAACATAGGAAATGGAGAAGTGATAAATTGGAGAAGTCATCTCCACTCTATCAACTCTTTTATTACCGCTAAGTGAATCTCCTCCATTGAATGCTGTATTGATTGGCTTCTTGCATTTTCACTGCTTAACCCTTTGAGGTCCAGAAAGGTGTGGGACAAATTGCAAACCACTGCAGTGCACACCTGTCCGTGATTGAGCGTGTGTCTGTGTGAGTGTATGAGCATGCAGCGTGCGCTGTATGCCAACCGCTATACACGAAATGCCATATATAGAGCCCCATATGCTATACACAAACCACCATATGCCAAATGCTGTACACCATGCGCCAAATGCTGTTCGACATACACTGTATGACAAATTATATATGCCATACACCAAATGCAATACGATATACTCCAAACGCAGGGCATCACGTGAAATAAGCTAAACGCCATACATCAAACACTATACGCCAAATGCTATATGCCAAATTTTATACACCAAACACTATATGCTATACACAATATGCCATACACAATGTTATACACAATATGCCAAATGTTATATGCAATACACACACACAAAACACAATTTTTTTTAATTTTATGTTTATAACAATTTCTAAACAAAATAGTAACAGAGAAACAATAGATATTGTGAAGAAACAGGAGGTTAGACTTTCATGTCCCTGTGATATATGAGGACTGTGGGATTACATGGACATTACAGCAATACATCTGCTATGGACTTTTCCTATCTCAAGTCCTTTGAACTCAACCTCGTCATCTATTGGTTTAACCTTGCATTGCAGCATTGTGCTATGCACTGCCATCTATTGGTTGGTGGCAGGCATTGCAGCATTGTGCTATGCACTGCCATCTATTGGTTGGTGACCAACATCGCAGTATTGCTGTGTCACATGCGAGTATGCAAATATGTCAGTGTTGCATTCTGGGACCTTCAGTTTCTCTCCAATGTTTTCATTATACTCCCCCATCCTACACCTCAAAATTGTTATACCGTTATGTTTTTTGTATGTCTTGTCTTCTGTGTATTATGATATTTTGGTATATTCATGTCACCACAGATGAAGGCTGTGAAAGGCCTGGTATTACATTTCAATAAACTTAGGTGTGTTTCCCTACCCCTGAAGCAGATGTTTAGGCTCTGTTATTGGGGGGGGGTTGGGGATCGATGACACCAGGCCTGTGTAGCCAAAAGCGCCTTGTTGAAGGCAGTGTCATTTTACCAGGGCAGAGGGGCAAGTTCCTGCCAGGAGGAGGTGGCGGTGTCACAGAGGGGACTGAACCTGTTCCCCAGAGCAAGGCAGAGGGGTTAGTGCCTGCCCAGCAGAGACATCGCAGCAGAGGGGACGATACCTGCTCGCAGTGACCTGTTTCAGTGGGTAGAAGTGCGAGTCCCTACCCAGGTCACTGCTCCCTATTGGGCTGGCTGCACCTGAAGGTCTTCCAATCCGGTTGACCGCTCCTCTTATGGGTGGTGCAGCTAGATCCAGTGGCAAACGGCCCAGGTCTCTCTGGTGGTCCTCTGCGGCCGGTCCGGTGTAAATGACCTGGTAGGCGCCCCCCTAACGCTACAGGGGCGGGTGCCTGCCCCAGGGGGCCGTCACAGATATCATATGAATGAATTAAATAAACAGATATTTTTTAGATTCAGGGGAATACCTGTTTCAAAATAAAATTACGAGGGAATAATTAAGATCACAGGAGGGCTTTTTGTGAGTCCCCCATAAGAACTTTTGAGCCAAATTTCCCAGACCAGAAGAAATTTGTCATAGAGGTCATCAGCAATTGAACCTAAGAACTTACTCTAACAGATCCTTTTAATTGTGTCTAAAACGCCAGTCCAGGGAATACTAATGGATCTCCAGTGGGCTACGATAGTCATTATCACACACAAACAAATCAGTGTTAACGGTTTATCCTTGTGCTTTGTTAGGCCACCAACCCTTTTACCCAACAGTGCCTCCCAAATAACAAATCTGCTTTTTAAGAATGTCTGACAATAAGGTAAAAACTCTCTTCAATAATGCTTTCACATCAATAACGATCCCACTAAATATGACAGAATGAGCCAATTTCACTACAGTTCTCTGGGAACATTTTGACAAGATTAACCAGAACCAAATAAGTCATATGGCGCTTTCTATAGGGCTGCTTTCTAAGGTTAATAATTAACACTTTGAATGCCATTTCTTTGCAATGCTTTGCATACCTCACTGGCTCTCAAGGGCCTAGATGCACTAAATGTCGATGCGGTGTGGGTGTGATATTGTCGATGTGTTCGAATCTCTCCAACAATTCGATCTGCACACACATCGACATATTCACCAAAAATTGTCAGATGGAAGGGGAGGGTTGGAGGAAGCCCCTATTAGCAAACAGGATTTTTGAAGTGCTGTCGGTGTGGAAGGAATCTCCTCCCCTCACACATCACCAACATTACGACAATTCTGAACAGCATTCTCTGTACTTCTCTATCCAGCCAGCAGGGGAACACAGAGAAGGCTTTCAGCACCATGGATAGTATTGAATGCCATAGGGATGTGCATTGCTTACCCCTGTGGCACTCAAAAGGTTAAAATAAACAGAAATATTACACCAAGCACTACACAATTATCTCCTATTCAATGTATCACATATTATTCATGCTGTGCGCTCACAGGGGGACAAGACTGGGGGTCACACAGCATCTATAGGCTACCACTTGCCCCCCAGCCTTGTGAAGTGTATGTTGGATAAAGTGAAGTGTATGTAGGATAAAGTGAAGTGTATGTAGGATAAAGTGAAGTGCACGTCGGATAAAGTGAAGTGTATGTAGGATACAGTGAAGTGTATGTAGGATAAAGTGAAGTGTATGTAGGATAAAGTGAAGTGTATGTAGGATACAGTGAAGTGTATGTAGGATAAAGTGAAGTGTATGTAGGATACAGTGAAGTGCACGTCGGATAAAGTGAAGTGTATGTAGGATACAGTGAAGTGTATGTAGGATACAGTGAAGTGTATATCGGATAAAGTGAAGTGTATGTAGAATAAAGCGAAGTGCACATCGGATAAAGTGAAGTGTATGTAGGATAAAGTGAAGTGTATGTCAGATAAAGTGAAGTGTATGTAGGATAAAGTGAAGTGTATGTAGGATACAGTGAAGTGTATATCGGATAAAGTGAAGTGTATGTAGAATAAAGCGAAGTGTATGTAGAATAAAGCGAAGTGCACGTCGGATAAAGTGAAGTGTATGTAGGATAAAGCGAAGTGCACGTCGGATAAAGTGAAGTGTATGTAGGATAAAGCGAAGTGCACATCAGATAAAGTGAAGTGTATGTAGGTATCACGGTGCCCGTGCTTTTTACAGCAGGCGGCGACATTCTGAATGCTAGTTTGCATTGCAGGTTATTAACAGAGAATGCTGTTCGTAGCTCTCCCTGCTGTTACTCCATAGGAAAGTACAGGGGAGATCCCAACTAAGACAACCTGAGTTAGGTGAAGTGAAGACTGGGAACTCTGACAACAGGTCAGGTAAACTAGATTGATACCGTGTATGAAAGTCCAAAGTGGCCAGTGGAACCACTGGCAAAATGGGAGTATAGCGAAGGCCCAATGTCGCCTATAGGCAGCGGGAGGCGACAGTGACAGGACTGCAAACAACAGGCAAGGATCACCTGTGTGGAGGATTCTAAGTTTGCTGCCCACCAACGACTACACAAGACTGGTCAGAGCTCGTGCCAGAACGGAAGCCCTACCGAGACTATCCACCACTGTGTGCACGTACTACCCTCAAGGGTTAATGTGCGATAGTATAAAATGGATGGCAACCGGAAACACCCAACGGAACCAAATGGAGACTCAATCGCACAGAATAACGGAGCCCAACAGCACCAGGGTAGTAGTAACAGAACGAGGCCCTTCCCCGAAGGGGTTAATAGCGCTATGGTCAGGATAACGCAACCACTGGAGGCGCCCAACTGAACCAAGTATAGACCAAGCGACTGCAGCACGTTGTGGGGGCACACTGAGACTCTGACCCACGGACAGAATAGAACCCACCACCGGAGTACCGGAATACAGGGAGGCCCATTAATGTGGAAACGGTGCCAGGCGGGCAGCAGCAGGAACAGTCCGGTAGAAGCCCAGCCTGGCACAGGGAAAGCAGGAACCACCGCCAAGTCGGTTCGGTACACAGCACTGGAACGTCAGACTCGCCGGGTCAGAACAGGAAGCAGGAACGTCAGCCAATCCGAATCGGTACACAGAGTCAGGAACGAGACAATGGCGTGGTCAGGCAGTCCAGGGTCATACACTGGTATCAAGACAGCAAAACTAGCGCTAGGCATCAGGTACACCACGAAAGGGCAACTGCAGAGTGACAGCCCAGGGTATAAAAAGGCTGTCACTGGGAGGAGCAGTGCAGCGCAGCCAATAGGAAAGCAGCAATCGCATGATTGTCAGAATGTCGCCTAGATCGCGGGCGCCATGATAAAGCGTCAATGATGCTGATGATGACTGATAGGTTGACTGTGTACTTTTTGCCATCTTTACTTGTCCAGGGTCAGACTTCCCAATGGTTTTCTCAAACAGAAGCGCATATTTTGTAGTTTTTTTTCTTTTTTTGTGTCCACCCTAATTATAACTGCAAAACAAAATCAACAACTTCTTTTCCCAGTCTGCCCCAGCACAGAGACAATAAAATTAAAATTAGCATGCAAATAGGACCCCAGCTGCCTGTGTCTTGCCAGTCAATCACATGTATGTTTGAGGTATTTGGGGTCAACTTCCTTCTTCCCTTCTTCTCCCCCCAGACTCCCTTAATAGAAAAAATGTCCTACCTAAAAGACTCTGTAAACTAAGCTTCCATTCCCCTTTTTTTCTTTAGGTCAAAAATGCGCTGCTTTCTCCTCTCACAAACACAGAATGGCGTGCTGTGAGAGCCTGACACTAAGGGTGTGAGAAATCTCTCGCCGTGTTCCCGTGAGAAATTCTATTAAAGCCACTTTGTCTGCTTTTTGTGGGAAAATACAATTTAAATTTTCAAATTTTTAGCCCATTGGCCAAAACTGTTTGTCATTTTTTTAATGGCTAGAAAGTTTCCTCCAATTGATTTACGTTGTTTTTGCCTTTTCGCTATAAAAACGTCACATATTTGTGAAAATCAAACACAATAGAAGCAGCTACAGAGCGAGGTAGACGTGCTGTGCTTTTCTGCTGTGATCTTTTGGCAAAATTGAGGCAGGAGAGGTTCATAGGGACTCCTATCACTATGGGCAGGTTGAAAAATAATCATTGGAGGAACTGGAAGGACCCTTATGTGTCCACTGAGTCTGAGGAGGAGGAGGAAGTGAGCACTACAGAACCAATGCTGTCCAGTCCCCCCTAAATAATCCCAAGGGATCTTGGGGAATTTAATGGGAAGGGAGGGAAAAAAGGGATTGGAAAGCGAGGAAGAAAGGGGTAGTACTAGTGAGAGGAGGACAGGTCAGCTGCCTGCGCCTGCTGCTAGACATGCTTCCCTTGATGCCAGTGCCACGAGTGCTGTGCCTGCTGCCATTGCTGAACCTGTTGCCACAATACTGTGCCTGCTGTCAGATGTGATGCACCTGCTACAACCAGTGCTGAAGCTGTTGCTAGTGTGTCTTGTAATACTCATGAGTGGGGCAGGAGAAGATGATGCCAAGTGTCACAGCAGGGGACCCTACATCACACTTGCCATCCCCAAGCAGTAACAGTAGTCAGCACAAGAGATATTGAGTTAAAATTCCCTGAGGAAGGGACGCTATACAGTCCCGAAACGCGTTGGAGTCACGTGGAGTCGGAACCCGCGAGAGAAAGCCGGGAGAATTTGAACTGCACGCCAAACAACGGGCAGCTCCGGATACCCAGCGGCATTCAGCGGAGAGACTCCTGTAATCACCATTACACTGCCTAAAGATCGAGAAGGATACAAGTAAGCGCATCACCATAAGGGGAGAACCACAAGGGGAGAATGTGCTACCAGGCAAATATATGCCGCTTTACATAGAATTGTTTCTGCCTATTGAAATCGGACATCCCCTGTTGGCACTTTGTATCGCTTATCTTGGCCTTTTTTACTGTTACTATTAAGTAACCATTTGGAAGACGCTACTTTGATCACTATATTAGCCTATAATACATCGAAATTAACAGGACGATGTTACCGCCATTGTTTTAAAAATCTTTTTTATGGCACTTTTAGGAAATACTAAATGTTTTATTTTTTAAATAAAGTACCATTATTTTAACTCAATATCTCTTGTGCAGACTACTGTTACTGGACATCCTTTGGAGGTCTATATTACTTATTGGTAAAGTGTATTACTACACTTAGACAGAGCCTGTCTTTTGTCTCTTCTTTTACATATATCCATTGCGGAGCGCTGCAACCTCTACTTGAATTTTATCGTTGCACACACCTGGGGATCCTGGTGTTTTCACTGCAGCTGCATACTGAGGAAATTTAAGGGACTGACAAGAGACAAGTCATTTACAAAGAGACCACCTAACACTTCATCTCATCTCATCTCATCTACTGTATACATCATCCTAATTATCACTTCATGTTCATATTAACCCATTGACTGTATGTACTATTATCCTATTTCTTCATATCATCACTTTTCATTTATTTGAATATATGTACTGTGGGAACCTCGAAGTCCCTCTTTAGACCGTGGGACACCGTTCCATTTTTATACCATTCATCTCTCATTTGTTGACCATATATACCATCATTTCTTTTCTATACATCTTCAATCATTTACTGTATGTACTGTAGGAATTCTAAGACATTCTATTTAGATTGTACTTCGTTTTATACTACGTAAAGGACTGTATACAACAGGTGGATGAATGTTATTAACAGCATAATATATGGTACATCATATTAACTTCTAAAAAATTTTTCACATATATACGAGTATGTATTAAGGTATACTACTCCATGATTACCCTCCTATTTGTATAAATTTGACCCGAGAACAGCAGATGAAATAAATTATTTTTCATCTAGGAAATACCAGTTAACTTTTAAACCCTTCATTCTTTTATAGATAATCTTATCCTTTATAATAGGATTGTTTACAGTGGAAGATAAAAACACCCTGTGAGCGCCGCCCACACAGATCTTTTATTATTTTTTCTTCTTCACTTTGTTTCATCCCCAAGCAGTCCCACCTTTGATAATACTAAGAAGGCCCAGCAGCTTGTTAGTGTTAGGAGTGAAGGAGGGGTGATCATCATATTACTAGTGACTGTGAGGAGGAAGACTATGGGGCTGAACTTGATGTGGTCGGTGTTAGTAGCAGTAGTAGGAGTAATGGTGAAGCAGCCGGTGGGACTAGTGTTAGGGGAGTGGTAGGGGAAGCATTTGAGAGCATCCAGACTAGCGGTCAAGGGAGCCCACACCATTCCTGTGGTTCTGGGAGTCCTCCCCTTCCTTTTACTATGATGTCCAAGTGGAACAGGATCATGAAGAGGTCAGATCTGGTGTTGGGAGAGGAGAGCAGGCTGAGAATTAATACCACCACCACCAGCAGGAGCGCAGATCAGCTGCCTGTTCCTGCTGCTACTGCTGCTAGTCTGCCTTCTTCTTCAGGTCAAAAGGAAATGCCAAGTGTGACATTAGGGGACCCTCTGTCACATTGCTCATAATCTCCTCCAAGCAACAGTGAGATGTCTGGAATAGAGCAGCAGCAGTAGCAAGTAGGGACTAGTGGTGGTGGTGATGATGATGGTAGAGAAGCTGGGGTAGAAGAGACATTGATGGCCTTTTTATCAGAAACTGAGAAGGAATGGGAGACAGGGATGACAACTGGTATCACCACCACCACTAGCAATGAGCTTTTAGAATTTGCAGAATTTACAACTGCTCTAATTCCTGTTGCTGCTGAGTTGCAAGGGCAGGAGGATGCCAAGGAGCAAGCAAGTGTGCCACAGACCACAGTGGACACCGTGGGAATGTGGTCAACAAGTGATGTGGGATTACTAAGACAGGTTGCACTTGCCAGCAGTAGCAATACTCCTGGTCCTACTTGCAGTGTTGATTCTGAGGCAGTAGCAGCAACATCACCCGCTGCCACAGACAGTGAAGGGGATTGTGGAGGACAAGAAGAAAGAGGATATTCTTCTCCATCTGTTCCCATCCCCCTGAAATCACGGGTGTGGGACTATTTTTCTCTTGGGGCAGGCACAGTGCAGTCATCACCAAAGGCACTGTGCACAGTGAGAAGAGGAAAGGAGGGAACACACCTTGGCACAAGCACCCTGAAATAACACATGAAACACAGACACTATGCCATTTATATCAAACATGTTAAAGCCAAACACCCACCACAGAAATCAAGAGCCACTGTTACTGTACCCCCTGAATCTCCAGAAAAGCAACAAGAGGCGAGGCTGAGATCAAAAAGGAGGAAGAATAGAGAAACCCATGCAGACACTGGAAGTTCCATGGAAAGCGAAACAACTAGCTCACCATCACCTTCTTCCTCTAAGGTAACAAGTACATCTTCTGCCAATCCACCTCATTCATCTTTACCTCCCCCAACAAATGATAGCCACTAGGTTGATGTTAGGATGTGGCAGTTCTTCTCTACCCATTACACACTGTGTGGTGCACTGACCACACATGGCAGTGTGGTGGAGGAGAATCGACACCAGGGCATCAAGCAGCATCTGAGTAGATTCTATCCCACAGAATATGCTAAGATGGTGGCAGGAAGGGTTCATCTTTACTATTATACTGTCAGTAAGTTGTCATGTGTCCTTAGCGGGTCTGGACAAGGGGTACAGTGACAGCGGCAGTACTTGGATTCTGGTATCATGGTGTTTGGATATAGTTGTGCCCCCAGATGTTATTTACCACACACATTGTGCACATTGCAGTTGCTGATGGAAACACAGTTCCTGTTCTCAAGAGAAAAATATATATTCTAATAACACACCCATGATGATTGTGGAGGAGGGGCAGGTGAAGAAGATTTAATGGTCAACTTGTTCTTTTCTCCGCATAGACTGGGGGCTACTTATTGTGCTGCTACTGCCTCAGACGCATCACTGAAGCTAGTTGTGGCAAGTGGAACCTTCATCATCCATCTTCCATGTTACTGCTATTGTTGATCCCATTCCCTTTCAGCTGCCTAATCATCCTGCTGCTTAAACAACTTAGCATCAGTAAGAACAGCAGATGCAAATTCCTACAAAGACAATAAACAATTTTTGGGAGTTTGTTTCTAACAAGCCTACAAATCAATGTTTCCTTAGGGCTTGTGCCTCTAACAACAAATCTAACAAATCGTCCTCTACAAAATACTCTATCAAGTCAAGTATCAGTCCATCCCAGTGGCAGCTTATGTCAGGGGGTCCCTGTCGCTTATGTTATGTACAAATTTCTTATTTTGTTTTAGTTTTTCTATTAACTATTCCCTCAGTACCAGTCAAGAAACCCCCCAAAACAAATTCCCTGTTCAACTGATTCTTTCACTAGACTCCACCCATCATCACAGGCACCTTCCTCAGACCCCTTTATACTATGTTCTTATGGGGTTTTTTAATTGTATTTAGGATTTTTTTTTAACTGCCCCCAATCCCAGTAAACAACCCCCCAAAAATCATCCCCTGTTCAATTGATTCTTTCTCCCCACCCCACTAACACAGACACCCCTCATGGCCTTTTTATACTATGCCTTTGGGAAATAAAATAATATTTGTTATGTGTTGTGTGTAAATTCAACGTTCCCATTGATTTCAATGGAATGAGCTACGTGAAAAAAGCGTGAAAAAGCGGAAAATCTTTTCGCTGGAAATTATTTGTCCAGTGGAAAGTTCCATTTTGCCCATCACTGTTTGACACCCTTTTATATGAGTGCAGGAAAAGCAGAGAAAACTTTCATGTGGTGGAGAAAAATTCAGTCTTCCCTAGTTGATTTTGGTTTGAGGCGAAAATTTTCCTGCATCCCTACTCGTACCTTTCCGCACTAAAAATTCCCAACTGATCACTTCTCCTCTGAAGATCATATCTGTCATTGTTTCCTCGTCAAATTTAGAAACATTGTTGACTCTTCTACATCCCATTTAAAAACATTTATGTTGGATAGACCTAACATTTTGGCAAGAAATTCCATGAGATGCAAATTATTCTTATTATTATCACAGTTTTTAAAAACCCCTGCGGTGGAATATAAGACTTCTCCAAGATTTTTTGTATTCTTTCTGCTACTTGCCCAGATATAGTCATTCAAATCCATATAGCTAACCAGGCACCACTCCTGTTCTACCTATCTTGGTATCAACCATAAATCTGAGTTATTTCAGCAGAGGAAAAGTAAGTCTGTTAGTCTTGCAGTCACAATATATTTATATAAATTTGGGACCAGCAGACATCCTTTTTAACTTGGTTTAAACAATATTTCTCTTTTGATTCTTGGGTGTATATCACCCCAGATATAGCAAAAAAAATTATTTTGAATGCCTAATAGATCTGACTTAGTTACGTACAACACAAACACAATGCATAGATAGTACTCAAAAAAGCTACTCACAAACCACTAAACGCTACATGCAAATGAAGTGAAAATGCTATGCGCAACGCTATACACTATATGCTAAACACTATTTATATGATGCAGAACCATGCATGCCATAGTCCTAGCACCATACACCAAAATTCCACCTCCATCTTATATCATGTCTATAACAAAGACACTGTCGAAGGTATCCAAGATTAACCAGGGGCAATGTGGAGATGAAGGGGGCATTGTGGAAGGGGCAATGTGGAGATGAAGGGGGCATTGTAGAGATGAAGGGGGCATTGTGGATGGGGAAATGTGGAGATGAAGGGGAATTATGGAAGGGGCATTGTGGAGATGAAGGGGGCATTGTGGAAGGGGCAATGTGGAGATGAAGGGGAATTATGAAAGGGGCATTGTGGAGATGAAGGGGTATTGTGGAATGGGCAATGTGGAGATGAAGGGGAATTATGGAAGGGGCATTGTGGAGATGAAGGGGGCATTGTAGAGATAAAGGGGGCATTGTGGAAGGGGCAATGTGGAGATGAAGGGGAATTATAGAAGGGACATTGTAGAGATGAAGGGGGCATTGTGGAAGGGGCAATGTGGAGATGAAGGGGAATTATGGAAGGGGCATTGTAGAGATGAAGGGGGCATTGTGGAAGGGGCAATGTGGAGATGAAGGGGAATTATGGAAGGGGCAATGTGGAGATGAAGGGGGCATTGTGGAATGGGCAATGTGGAGATGAAGGGGAATTATGGAAGGGGCATTGTGGAGATGAAGGAGAATTATGGAAGGGGCAATGTGGAGATGAAGGGGGCATTGTGGAAGGGGCAATGTGGAGATGAAGGGGGCATTGTGGAAGGGGCAATGTGGAGATGAAGGGGGCATTGAGGAAGGAGCATTGTGGAGATGAAGGGGGCATTGTGGAAGGGGCATTGTGGAGATGAAGGGGAATTATGGAAGGGGGCATTGTGGAGATGAAGGGGAATTATGGAAGGGGCAATGTGGAGATGAAGGGGGCATTGTGGAAGGGGCAATGTGGAGATGAAGGGGGCATTGTGGAAGGGGCAATGTGGAGATGAAGGGGGCATTGTGGAAGGAGCATTGTGGAGATGAAGGGGCAATTTGGAGATTGGGGAGCAATGTGGAGGTGGCCAATGTGGTTGGGGGAGGGCCCATGGCAATTCTTGCACCAGGACCCGGTGGCTTCTACTTACGCCTCTGGCTGGTAGCAAGTGCTTTTGTGTGCCTGTTCCTCTGCTCTGCACATGCCTGTCCGACCATCTAGTCTGTGCAGCTTGTGCGTGATGATGGGGGGGGGCAGTGTGGGACTCAGTCAGTGAGAATCAGTAGCACTTGGAGCCTGCCACAGGGGACATCATGTGAGTAAACCTACAGCCCGCCAAGGAAGGACTACTGCACTCAGTGACTCACCAGGAGGACCCAGGAATCGGACCACAGTGCTGCAGTGACACTGACAGAAGACCCACCACTCACACAAGGCAGCACAGGTAAGCCAGGCCCAGTACAGTAGTCCAGTAGTACTGGATGGCCTGCGGGGGGTACTGGTCTGGATGGCCTGGGAGAGGTAATGGATGTCCTGGGGGGCTATTGGATGGCCTGGGGGGAGATAACCGGATGGCCTGGAGGGGGTAACTGGATGGCCTGGAGGGGTACTTAATGTACTGGGGGTTAATGGATTGCCTGGGAGGTACTGGAGGGGCTACTGGATGTCCTGGGGGGTTAATGGATGGCCTGGGGGTACTGGATATCCTGGGGGGTTAATGGATGTCCTGGGGGGTACTAGATGGCATGGGGGGGTACTGGACCTGGTCCAGTACCTCCCCAGGCCATTCAGTACCCCCCAGGCCACCACACTTTTGCAAATTATATATGAACCATCACTTGCTACAGGCACAGCCACCAGGCCAACCAGCCCTCAGGCCAACCAGCCAGCCACCCTCAATCTATCTACCCAGTTGCCTAGCAGCCTCCAGCCAACCGGCAAGAAGCTAGCCAGCAGTGTAAGGTTAGTTTTGTTTTTGTTTTTTTAATTCTTATATATGAATGTCATGGGGTGGGGTCAATGATGTCATGGGGTGGGGCTTATGATGCCATGGGGAGGTGCCAATGATGTCATTTCTTCAGGGGGCCCAGACCTCTTTTTGGACCAGGGGCCCTGGGTCCTGTCAGTCCGCCCCTGACACAGACCATTATTCAATAGAGGAAATACATTCAAACTCCACTGTATCTTTTGTCAATAACACAGACCATTTTATAATAGAAGAAATACATTATATTCCATATTATCTCATGTCTATAACAAAGACCATTATATAATAGAAGAAATACATTCTTTTCCATCTTATCTCATGTCTATAACACAGACCATTATATAATAGAAGAAATACATTATATTCCATATTATCTCATGTCTATAACACAGACCATTATATAATAGAAGAAATACATTATATTCCATATTATCTCATGTCTATAACACAGACCATTATATAATAGAAGAAATACATTCCACCTCCTTCTTATCTCATGTCTATAACACAGATCATTATATAATAGAGGAAATACATTCCTCTTCCATCTTATCTCATCTCTATAACACAGATCATTATATAATACAGGAAATACATTCCACTTCCATTTTATCTCATGTCTATAACGCAGACCATTATATAATAAACACATTCCATTTACACCTTATCTCACATTTATAACACGGAACATTATATAATTTATGAAACACATTCCACTTCCATCTTATCTCACATCTACATCACAGACCAGTGTATAATAGAGGAAATACATTCCATTCCATATTATTTCACATCTATAACACAGACCATTATATAACAGAGGAAATACATTCCATTCGATCTTATCTCATGTCTATAACACAAACCATTATATAATACAGGAAATACATTCCACTTCCATTTTATCTCATGTCTATAACGCAGACCATTATATAATAAATACATTCCACTTCCTTCTTATCTCATGTCTATAACATAGACTATTATATAATATACACATTCCACTTCCATCTTATCTCATGTCTATAACGCAGACCATTATATAATAGAGAAAATAAATTCCACTTCCTTCTTATCTCATGTCTATAACATAGACCACTATATAATATACACATTCCACTCCCTTCTTATCTCATGTCTATTACACAGACCATTATATAATATAAATTCCACTTCCATCTTATCGTCGTTTAAGGAGCACCTGCGGAGGCATCTTACCAGCATGTCCTACAGCTTTTCTTGCTTACCCTGTCCTCCCTCACCTCCCATGCCTTCTGGTTCCGACATTATGGGTGGTGAACTTATACAGGTGGGGGCTACCCGACGCTCTGTGGTGGAGAGGGCCCATAGGCGGAGGGAAGGACTATGTCTGTACTGCGGTAAGAATGGTCACTTCCTGAAATCATGCCTGGTACGTCCGGAAGATGCTCACACCAAAAGATTCTGTCGGGGACAGATCTTAGGTGGCATCTCACAGTCCCTTGAAGCCTCTCAGGCTAAACCCTTGCTGGACATAGTCCTATCTTGGGCCAAAGAGTCTATCCCTGTGCCTGCTCTGGTACGGAAGGTTATTTTGTGGACGCGGCATTCGCTGAGCATTTTAGGATTCCTTTACTGCCTCTTGACACTCCTTTGGTGGTTGAAGCTATTGATGGAAGACCCCTGCTGCCAGCACATATTACCCAGGAGATGGCCCCACTTACCCTAAGCGTGGGAGCCCTGCATAAGTAAACCCTGAAGTTTCAGGTGATAAACTCCCTGCACTATGCTATTGTATTAGGGTTCCCATGGTTACAAAAACATAACCCTAAAATTGAATGGAGCACATGTGAGATATTGTCCTGGGGGACTCACTGTGAGGAGTCGTGTCTTTCAGACTTGCCTGTGCCGAGTCTCAAGACCTACAGAAGATCTATTCGCAGTTTTCCGAGGTATTAAACAAAGTCCAGGCCGGAGCATTACTTCCTCATAGACCATACAATTGAGCTTCTGCCTGGGACTACCCCTCTGCGGGGTGGTACGTACCCTCTATCTGTGGAGGAGAATAAGGTCATGGAGGAGTACGTGGCTGATGTCTTGGAGAGGGGCATCATTCGGAAATCCTCATGCCCTGCGGGTGCTGGATTTTTCTTTTGTTAAATAGAAGGACGGAGAATTATGCCCTTGTATTGATTTTCGGGGCTTAAACAAACTGATGGTAAAGAATGCGTATACCATACCATTGATTACTGAGCTGTTTGACTGCCTCAAAGGTTCTACTATCTTTACTAAGCTCGATTTGAGGGCGGCTTACAATTTGGTCAGGATCAAACAAGGGCATGAATGGAAGACAGAGTTCAACACCCGGAGTGGGCATTATGAATACCTGGTCATGCCCTTTGGCCTGTTCAGTGCTCCCGCTGTCTTCCAAGAATTTATAAATGACATTCTGAAAGAACTTTTGCAAAGCTGCGTTGTCGTTTATCTGGATGACATCCTTATCCATTCTTCAACGGTGGAGACCCACTATGCGGATGTATCCAGCTCCTGAGAGACAACAACTTGGTCTGTAAGTTGGAAAAGTGTGAATTTCACAAGACCCAAGTTACCTTTCTTGGGTATGTTATATCCGCATGTGGGTTTGCGATAGACTCCAAAAAACTTTCTGCTGTGGTCCAGTGGCCTCATGCAGAGGGTCTAAAGGTGATTCAAAGATTTTGGGGCTTTGCAAACTATTACCGTAAATTTATAAGAAATTTCTTGACCATTTAAAACCTATCACTGACATGACGCAGAAAGGAGCCAAAGTGTTAGAATGGTCTTCTGATGCACTATCTGCCTTCGACAACCTCAAGGCAGCATTCACTGTGGCTCCAATCCTGGTACATCCCAATCCCTCCCTGCCCTTTACCCTGGAGGTTGATACATCAGAGATTGGAGTAGACGCCCTCCTTTCTCAACGGTCAGTTCCTGGTGAGGCTTTACACCCTTGTGGCTACTTCTCGAAAAAACTATCTAAGGCAGAGATGGTTTATCAGATTGGTTATAGGGAGTTGCTGGCCATAATCTTGGCATTAAAGGAGTGGCGGCATCTGTTGGAGGGTACCAGTTCCCCCATTTTGATTCTTACAGACCACAAGAATCTGACGTACTTGTCTGAGGCCAAGTGGTTGTCCTCCCATCAGGCCAGATGGGCACTATTCCTATCCAGGTTTAATTTCATGGTTTCCTACCTTCCAGGCTAGAAAAATTTGAAGGCTGACGCCCTGTCACGCCAATTTTGTAGTAGGTACAAGGAGGAGGTTCCTCCTGCTCCGATCATTCCTGATGATCGCATTCTTGCCACAATACGTACCTGCATTACTTCTCCCCTGGGAGAGGAGATACTGGCTGCTCAGGCATCTGCCCCTGCTGCGACTCCTAGTGGGGGATGTTTTGTACAGGCTCAGTTCTGTATTAAAATTCTGGGGACATACCATGCTTCCAAAATCTCTGGCCATATTGGACGCGACCAGTTAATCTGGTCTTTGTCTAAACTGTTTTGGTGGCTGATCCTCCGCTCTGATTGTGCTGCCTTTACCGCAGCCTGCATCACATGTACTCATAATAAGTCTCTTCGACATCTGCCGGTAGGCTTGCTCCAGCCTATGGCCAACGGGGAACGCCCCTGGTCACACCTGTCCATTGATTTTATGTCGACCTTCCTAGGTCCATGGGCTATACTGCAATACTAATGATTGTGGACAAATTCTCAAAAATGACTCACTTTGTGCCACTTAAGGGCTTACCATCCACGTAGTAATTGGAGGTGGTATTCGCAAGTGAGGTGTTCCGACTCCATAGTATCCCAAAGGTGATCATGTCTGATAGAGAAAGCCAGTTTGTGTCCTGCTTCTGGAGGTGTTTCTGTGGTCAAATGGGAGTTCTTTTGGCATTCTCCTCCGCATGCCACCCGATATCCAATGGTGCTGCAGAAAGGTCGAACCATGCCTTGGAGCAATTTCTCCGCTGCTATGTCTCTGACCACCACGACAATTGGACTACCCTGTTGCCCTGGGTGGACTTTGCCAGAAATTGTGCTGTGAACTCTTCCACTCAGAGTTCCCCGTTCTTGATCAACTATGGGTTCCAACCTTCAGATCTTCCAGAAACCTTCTGAGCACAAGCTATTCCAACTCTTGATGAGCATTTGCAGGCACTCCGTTCCTCGTGGATTCAGGTACAGCATAACCTACGTGGTTCAGTGCAGCGACCAAAAAGGCAGGCTGACTGCAGACGTTTGTCAGCACCGACCCTCCAGGTTGGAGATAGAGTGTGGTTGTCTTCCCGTAATTTGCAACTCCAGGTCCCATGCAATAAACTGGCTCCTCCATTTGTTGGTCCCTTCAAGGTGTTGCGCAAGATCAACCCGGTGGCTTACGTGTTGGAACTGCCTGCCAATATGCGGATACATAATGCCTTTCATGTCTCCCTGTTAAAGCCCTTGGTCTGCAACCGGTATACCTCTGCACCTGTCCATCCTGCTCCCGTGATAGTTGCAGATCATGAGGAATATGAGGTTCAAAGTATTCTGGACTCCTGTATGGTTAGAGGGCGCTTACAGTATTTTATCCATTGGAAGAGATATGGTCCGGAGGAGCGCTCCTGGATCCCTGCTGCTGACTTTCACGCTCCTCTCCTAGTGCACAGATTCCATGCACGTTTCCCTGAAAACCTGGTCCAGTCCCTCGGAGGAGGGGTCTTTGAAGGGAGGGTACTTTCACAGTACCTTGTTTCCAGCGCCGCTGCTTCAGCGATGCTCGGCATCTATCCACACATTATCTGCAAGCAAGAGGCTTCAAGCATGCTGCAGGCCTCTGTTTTATGTGTGTTTGTTTCCTGTAGTCTCCTCCTACCTACTTCTTCCCTCTAGCTGCTCCTCCTACCTACTTCCTGTGGAGGGGTTTAAAGGGCAGACTGAGTCCTATCACCTCCATCTTATCTCATGTCTATAACACAGACCATTATATAATAGAGGAAATACATTCCACTTCAGTTTTATCTCTTGTCTATAACACAGACCAGTATATAATATATACATTCCACTTCCATCTTATCTCTTGTCTATAACACAAACCATTATATAATAGAGGAATATACATACATTCACCTCCATCTTATCTCACGTCTATAACACAGACCATTATATAATAGACACTTCCCACTTCCATCTTATCTCACGTCTATAACACAGACCATTATATAATAGAGGAATATACATTCACCTCCATCTTATCTAACATCTATAACACAGACCAGTGTATAATAGACTCTTCCCACTTCCATCTTATCTCACGTCTATAACACAGACCATTATATAATATACATTCCACTTCCATCTTATCTCACGTCTATAACACAGACCATTATATAATATACATTCCACTTCCATCTTATCTCACGTCTATAACACAGACCATTATATAATATACATTCCACTTCCATCTTATCTCACGTCTGTAACACAGACCATTATATAATAGAGGAATATACATTCACCTCCATCTTATCTAACATCTATAACACAGACCAGTGTATAATAGACTCTTCCCACTTCCATCTTATCTCACGTCTATAACACAGACCATTATATAATAGACACTTCCCACTTCCATCTTATCTCACGTCTATAACACAGACCATTATATAATAGACACTTCCCACTTCCATCTTATCTCACGTCTATAACACAGACCATTATATAATAGAGGAATATACATTCACCTCCATCTTATCTCACGTCTATAACACAGACCATTATATAATAGAGGAATATACATTCACCTCCATCTTATCTAACATCTATAACACAGACCAGTGTATAATAGACTCTTCCCACTTCCATCTTATCTCACGTCTATAACACAGACCATTATATAATATACATTCCACTTCCATCTTATCTCACGTCTATAACACAGACCATTATATAATATACATTCACCTCCATCTTATCTCACGTCTATAACACAGACCATTATATAATAGACACTTCCCACTTCCATCTTATCTCACGTCTATAACACAGACCATTATATAATATACATTCACCTCCATCTTATCTCACGTCTATAACACAGACCATTATATAATAGAGCAATATACATTCACCTCCATCTTATCTCACGTCTATAACACAGACCATTATATAAAAGGAAGAATACAATCTACCTTTATCCACCAGCTTTAGTTCTGATTCTTTCTCTGTCAGTTTGTCTTCTGTCATTGTCTTTTCCTTCATCGTTTGGTCATTCAAAGTCCTCAGCTTGTCTACAGTCGTATTACATCTCTGTCCTGTCTCGTGACACTGCTGTGCAGTTCTGTTGAGGTCTTTCAGATCCCACAGTAATTGTCTTAGTTCTTGCTGTGTTATTAACAGGCTTTCATTAGCTGTTTTGAGCTGGTCTTCCCTGGTCTGGATATTAAGAAACAGACTGCTGTTCAGTATAATGTGGTTTGTATACATCTCCTGTAATTCTGTGGAGACCTGGACATCTGTAAATGGAAATATATCAGACAATTCTTAGAATATGAACACATCCAGGATGGCACTTACCAGAATAAAAATATGTACATTTAGACCCTTATCCTTAATGGTATAGTAATACTTAATTATTACTAATCCCTATATTAAAGACATATTAAAAATAAATATATTTCCCCCAGTGTCATCTCTCAAACCTTTATGGTTTGAGAGATGATCGCTCCTAAAGTTGCCCTCTCCCTCCCCCTTCCCCGTAATCAGTGTTGTAGCTGACTGTAGGGAAGCCAGTCGTACGAATTTCAGGGGGATCTGCAACACAGCCAAGAGCTCGTTAATAAAAAATAAATCTTTCACTGAAATGGTCTTCTACGTGTGCTTGGTTTGTGAATGGTTTGTACTTGGTTTGTGATTGGTTTGTACTTGGTTTGTACTTGGTTTGTGATTGGTTTGTGCTTGGTTTGTGAATGGTTTGTACTTGGTTTGTGCCTGGTTTGTGATTTGTTTGTGCTTGGTTTGTGCTTAGTTTGTGATTGGTTTGTGCTTGGTTTGTGAATGGTTTGTACTTGGTTTGTGATTGGTTTGTGCTTGGTTTGTGCCTGGTTTGTGATTGGTTTGTGCTTGGTTTGTGCTTGGTTTGTGATTGGTTTGTGATTTGTTTGTGCTTGGTTTGTGCTTAGTTTGTGATTGGTTTGTGCTTGGTTTGTGAATGGTTTGTACTTGGTTTGTGATTGGTTTGTGCTTGGTTTGTGCCTGGTTTGTGATTGGTTTGTGCTTGGTTTGTGATTGGTTTGTGCTTGGTTTGTGCTTGGTTTGTGATTGGTTTGTGCTTGGTTTGTGCTTGGTTTGTGATTGGTTTATGCTTGGTTTGTACTTGGTTTGCAAACACACGTAGAAGACCTTTTTAGTGAAGGATTTTTTTTTATTATGCGATTTCCCTTCAGTCAGCTACAGCTCTGACTGCAGGGAAGGGGGAGGGAGAGGGCAACTTTAGGAGCGATTATGTCTCAAACCATAAAATTTTGAGAGATGACGCTGGGGGCAATATATTTATTTTTAATATGTCTTTAATATAGGGATTAGTAATAATTAAGTATTACGATCCCTTTAAGCATAAGTGAGAGATACATTTTGTGGCAATTTCCATATGAAGGGAGCAGTGCTTTCATTTGTGTGGAAATCCCAACAGGGAGGAAAATCAGATGACACTTGGCTGTGGAAGTTCTAGACCATTGATTTCAGTGGACAAAACATTTTGGTGCCAATTTCCCATGCAAAGGTTCTTCATACCAGTACTACATTCCTAATGTTCCATGTACATGTCATCACGTGCAAACATGTCATCATGCATATATGTCATTGTCACGATACGGCCCTGGCGTCTCTGCCACAGAAGGTATAGTAGTTCAGACATGTTATCATTAGTGGGTTTCTTTCTCTAACCTGCACAGTTTACTGCTGTACTAAGTGCTAAGACCTGGTACTTTGGGTCATGTTTCCATAAGCATTGCAGGATATATAGCTTCGGTTTGTATTGGATATTCTGCATTGCAGGATATATAGCTCCGGTTTGTATTTGATATTCTGCATTGCAGGATATATAGCTCCGGTTTGTATTGGCTATTCTGCATTGCAGGATATATAGCTCCGGTTTGTATTGGATATTCTATTTATCCAGTCCCCTGGCATTTCTATGAGTAACTGCTCTATAGTGGACGACAAACAGTAATATACCTGGATACTTCAGGGAGAGACAAACCAGCTCCTTCTTGGTAAATCATGAACTACTTTAATTTCAACCAACACAGCAATTTAATACAGTTCAGAGAAAGGGGCAGTCACCACATGGACAAAACATGACACACTGGGTTTAACATCAGACAAAGGTTACTAAAAGGGGGGGGGGGTAGGACACAAGACACTAATCACCTCCTGGACCAATCTCCGGGGGGGGGGGGTTAGCTCATATTAGCTGATAGTCATCTGCCTCTGAGAGACTCTGGGTCTGGATGGGAGAAGGTTGGAGCAGGCTTCCATGACAATCCCTACCTATTCTCTCTATATCATTCAGTATTATTGTCCACATGATCCCAGCTAGGTGGAGGAGAGACTCTGCCTATTGCACCGTGTGATCTGTGACAGTCCTGTTAATTGCGGACATCACACATGCAGGCTCACAGACACTCATACACACAGTACCACTCACTCACCTTAGTTCACAGTGCAGAAAGGGAATCCGTGTGGAAGGTGGAAGAATTTATTTTCTGCTGAAATTAATTTAATGAATAGTCCCACACATCCTAACTTTCTTAGAGTCCTAATATTTTACCCAAATAATCAGCCTCTAAGTTGTCATTTAACCCAATAATGCCCAATCAATTTGCTTACTTTGTCATGGAAGACAACCAAGAATCTTTACCATAAGTAATGATAAGAAAATTATTCCACCATAGTCACCAGGCACAGAGAGATACTATAGAGAATGATCTGGAAATTGTTTTTTTATTTTATTAGAATGTTTGTTTTAGGGAACTCTTCTTTCCTTCTACTTTCTAGACTTATTGCCTTTTTCTAAATTACCATTTTCCAAAGCTTAATGCATTTCAGAGTTTAATAGAGGATATTGAGAATGTGTTAAGGTTGTACTTACATTTCACCAACATCCCAACTGTGGTCGCAGACAAAATAAGACAACACAGCAGTAAGAGGAGAGTGAGGCGAGGAAATCCTAAACAAGAAGAAAGCAAAGTCATGAAAGATGGACATCTCAACAGATATTTAACATTATGAGGGTGTTCCCCATTGGATGGGTGGCATTCGATTAGATCCCCTAATCTTCCCTTTATATTTATTCATCTCAGGGAATGATGACCCAACATGGATACAATTATTGGAAAGCGGATGGTAAAGAAACTTGGACACGTAACTTTTATGGGACAGAGTGAGAAGATATATGGGGATTTGGGAAAAAAGGTACAGAATTAATAACAATATTAAAAGAATTACAGGTAAAATAATAACAAAGAAACATGAATCTCCATCCAAGAGTTGTACCACCGAGGACTCACTTTTCTTGAGTCTGAAGGCCACTGTGTTATAAAGAAAAGTCATGTTATAGTGTTCTTATTAGTGTCGCGGTATTTTTTTCCTGTTTTTCGATGTGTTGCTCGCCTTTCTGGTCTGGGGTAAAAATAACAATTTACATATTATTTATATATAATATACTCGTTATGGTATCTAATGCCGTGAAAGAGTCTGAAGGATTTTTCCCTTAAAATCAAAACTAATAATACGTTTTACAACTAAAGTGTTATAATCTTCAGTTTTGACTCCAAAAATAATGTAGACTTATTCATGAAACTGGTGAGAGAATTCTGGAGCAAACCAACTGCACCATAGAGAAGGGACGTGAACATTTCTGTTTAAAAGCTAGAATGGACTCTTACCCATTGCTTGGCACTGAATAAGTGAAAAACCAATTTAAACCAATGGGCATTTGAATAAACTTCATTCCACTTATGGTGAAGTTGGTTCGCTCCAGAATTGCACCCCTTTAATGACTGCGATCCATAGGTACAAAGACGATGATGGTGACACCACTCCATCAGGCTCATTGTTTGTCAGATCACCTCTGTTGTTTTAGGTGAAGGTCTAAACATCCTACTGAAGACATTTCCGGTTAATGTCCCCAGTGGGCAAAATATTCCCTCCTGATTCCAAAAGCAATCCGTTATGTCTCTGGGTCAATATCCTACCTGTGCTGAAACCAACCAGAGCAATTCTCAGTATTGTTCTTAGCTGAAATAGTAGCCAATACTGTTTTATTAAAGAATCTACAGGATCTGAAAACACAGACTTCAAAAGCAAAATTTCACATCCTTACTACCCTTACTTTAAAAAATCCATGCCTCTGTTCCATCAGATATGCCAGTCCTCCATTCATAATTGATACCCCTTGTTTTTTGCTTAGCTTTTTGAGTAAATAGTTCCACAGAGAGTTATTGGAATTTACCTCATATATAGATTTGTAAACAGTACATCATATAATCCCTTAGATATCTCTTCTCTAATGTAAACAAAACCAATTTACATCATGTCTTTATAACTAAAATCTCCTATTGTCTTTATAACTAACGTCTCCTATTGTCTTTATAACTAACGTCTCCTATTGTCTTTATAACTAACATCTCCTATTGTCTTTATAACTAACGTCTCCTATTATCTTTATAACTAAAATCTCCTATTGTCTTTATAACTAACGTCTCCTATTGTATTTATAACTAACGTCTCCTATTGTCTTTATAACTAAAATCTCCTATTGTCTTTATAACTAAAATCTCCTATTGTCTTTATAACTAACGTCTCCTATTGTCTTTATAACTAAAATCTCCTATTGTCTTTATAACTAAAATCTCCTATTGTCTTTATAACTAACGTCTCCTATTATCTTTATAACTAAAATCACCTATTGCCTTTATAACTAACGTCTCCTATTGTATTTATAACTAAAATCTCCTATTGTCTTTATAACTAAAGTCTCCTATTGTCTTTATAACTAAAATCTCCTATTGTCTTTATAACTAAAATCTCCTATTGTCTTCATAACTAACGTCTCCTATTGTATTTATAACTAAAATCTCCTATTGTCTTTATAACTAACGTCTCCTATTGTATTTATAACTAACGTCTCCTATTGTCTTTATAACTAAAATCTCCTATTGTCTTTATAACTAACGTCTCCTATTATCTTTATAACTAAAATCTCCTAATGTCTTTATAACTAAAATCTCCTATTGTCTTTATAACTAACGACTCCTATTGTCTTTATAACTAACGTCTCCTATTGTCTTTATAACTAACGTCTCCTATTGTCTTTATAACTAAAATCTCCTATTGTCTTTATAACTAAAATCTCCTATTATCTTTATAACTAACGTCTCCTATTGTCTTTATAACTAAAATCTCCTATTATCTTTATAACTAACGTCTCCTATTGTCTTTATAACTAAAATCTCCTATTATCTTTATAACTAACGTCTCCTATTATCTTTATAACTAAAATCTCCAATTGTCTTTATAACTAACGTCTCCTATTGTCTTTATATCTAAAATCTCCTATTGTCTTTATAACTAACGTCTCCTATTGTCTTTATAACTAACGTCTCCTATTGTTTTTATAACTAACGTCTCCTATTGTCTTTATAACTAAAATCTCCTAATGTCTTTATAACTAACGTCTCCTATTGTCTTTATAACTAAAATCTCCTATTGTCTTTATAACTAAAATCTCCAATTGTCTTTATAACTAACGTCTCCTATTGTATTTATAACTAAAATCTCCTATTGTCTTTATAACTAACATCTCCTATTGTCTTTATAACTAAAATCTCCTATTGTCTTTATAACTAACGTCTCCTATTGTCTTTATAACTAACGTCTCCTATTATCTTTATAACTAAAATCTCCTAATGTCTTTATAACTAACGTCTCCTATTGTCTTTATAACTAAAATCTCCTATTGTCTTTATAACTAAAATCTCCAATTGTCTTTATAACTAACGTCTCCTATTGTATTTATAACTAAAATCTCCTATTGTCTTTATAACTAACATCTCCTATTGTCTTTATAACTAAAATCTCCAATTGTCTTTATAACTAACGTCTCCTAATGTCTTTATAACTAAAATCTCCTATTGTCTTTATAACTAACGTCTCCTATTGTCTTTATAACTAACGTCTCCTATTATCTTTATAACTAAAATCTCCTATTGTCTTTATAACTAAAGTCTCCTATTGTCTTTATAACTAAAATCTCCTATTGTCTTTATAACTAACGTCTCCTATTGTCCTTATAACTAAAATCTCCTATTGTCTAACGTCTCCTATTGTCTTTATAACTAAAATCTCCTATTGTATTTACAACTAAAATCTCCTATTGTCTTTATAACTAACGTCTCCTATTATCTTTATAACTAAAATCTCCTATTATCTTTATAACTAAAATCTCCTATTGTCTTTATAACTAAAATCTCCTATTGTCTTTATAACTAACGTCTCCTATTGTCTTTATAACTAAAATCTCCTATTGTCTTTATAACTAAAATCTCCTATTATCTTTATAACTAAAATCTCCTATTGTCTTTATAACTAAAGTCTCCTATTGTCTTTATAACTAAAATCTCCTATTGTCTTTATAACTAACGTCTCCTATTGTCCTTATAACTAAAATCTCCTATTGTCTAACGTCTCCTATTGTCTTTATAACTAAAATCTCCTATTGTATTTACAACTAAAATCTCCTATTGTCTTTATAACTAACGTCTCCTATTGTCTTTATAACTAAAATCTCATATTGTCTTTATAACTAAAATCTCCAATTGTCTTTATAACTAACGTCTCCTAATGTCTTTATAACTAAAATCTCCTATTGTCTTTATAACTAACGTCTCCTATTGTCTTTATAACTAACGTCTCCTATTATCTTTATAACTAAAATCTCCTATTGTCTTTATAACTAAAGTCTCCTATTGTCTTTATAACTAAAATCTCCTATTGTCTTTATAACTAACGTCTCCTATTGTCCTTATAACTAAAATCTCCTATTGTCTAACGTCTCCTATTGTCTTTATAACTAAAATCTCCTATTGTATTTACAACTAAAATCTCCTATTGTCTTTATAACTAACGTCTCCTATTATCTTTATAACTAAAATCTCCTATTGTCTTTATAACTAAAATCTCCTATTGTCTTTATAACTAACGTCTCCTATTGTCTTTATAACTAAAATCTCCTATTGTCTTTATAACTAAAATCTCCTATTATCTTTATAACTAAAATCTCCTATTGTCTTTATAACTAAAGTCTCCTATTGTCTTTATAACTAAAATCTCCTATTGTCTTTATAACCAACGTCTCCTATTGTCCTTATAACTAAAATCTCCTATTGTCTAACGTCTCCTATTGTCTTTATAACTAAAATCTCCTATTGTATTTACAACTAAAATCTCCTATTGTATTTACAACTAAAATCTCCTATTGTCTTTATAACTAACGTCTCCTATTGTCTTTATAACTAAAATCTCCTATTGTCTTTACAACTAAAATCTCCTATTGTCTTTATCAGTATAATTACTCTCTTTGCTTTGCCAGTTCACTGACCGTTTCTTTACCATTACTCCAAAGTAATAAAGTCATGGTTTATACAAATACAGATACACACTGTACTTTATATAGAGAGAAGTCATTATACACAGATACATGTCCTTATACACACAAGTCATGGTTTATACAGATACACACTGTACTTTATATAGAGAGAAGTCATTATACACAGATACATGTCCTTACACACACAAGTCATGGTTTATACAGATACACACTGTACTTTATATAGAGAGAAGTCATTATACACAGATACATGTTGTACTGTAATTATAATTATTATAAATAAATGTAGATTTGTCCCCAGTCACTGAGGCGTGTATATGAACAGTAAAGGAGAAGTCAGAGGCAGCCGTGTGAGTCCAGACTCGTTGGTTATTAATGTGGTTTTGAGAACTTTCACTTCTCTCTGTCTTGTGTAACGTCTGTTGAGTTATTTCCCCATTTCTTCCTCTTTTCACCTACAAAGTCTTTTCATCAAAATATTGTTCAAATAGTTAAAAACTCTTAGGAAATAATGGAAATGTTTAGTTTTTTTGGGGTGGTCAGTTTAGGGATGTAGTTGCATATTTTTGGCCAATGGAATGGTAATCCTCCTACCCTGTCAAGGCACCCCAGATTCAGGTCAGTCCCTATCTACCTGTAATCTGTGAACATGTATGTAGTATAATGCAATTAATAATAAACCTCGCCTCTGCTGTGAACTATACCCTTGTGAGGGAAATGGGGGAGGTATGTATATTATTCCTTATTAACTACACCCAGCTGGGAGCTACCAACCAAGAGAGAAGGAGCCTCCCCAGCTGGATATAGCTAACTAGAGAAGATATACATACCCCCCCCATTTCCCTCACCAGGTTATAGTTCATAGTAGTGGTAAGGTTTATTTTTAAATGCATGATACGTGTTCACAGATTGTAGGCAGATAAGGACTTGCCTGCATCTGGGGTGCCTTGATGGGCAGACGGGCTAACTTTTCCTTTGGCCAAAAACATATAACTGAACCCCACTGTTTTATTTATTTATAGTATGTGATAGGATTCGATGGACGGACTGTCCCTTAGTTCATTATGTATATGTAGCCATGTCATGCTGCTCTCCTGACCATACACATAGTTAACTGTGTGGACACTACTAATAATGACTATTTACAGCTCACCAGGAACCTGTATATGTTGTACAGTGTAGGGATGTGACAATGTAAAGGCGATACAGAACCGAGGAGCGAATTTGTTTCTGTGAGATGGATTATAGGATCACCCTCGGGAAGTATAGAGAAAAGGGGGTGTAGGAGGGAGGGATTGACTAAACAACAGGGGCAGTGAGAGGTAGAACAAATTGATTTGCACCCCCTCTCTAGACATGCAGACAAGCCTTATACTTGTCCCATTGGTGCAATTGGTGTACACCCCCAGACATGCAGGCAAGCCTTATACTTGTCCCTTTGGTGCAATTGGTTTATACCACCAGACATGCAGGCAAGCCTTATACTTGTCCCATTGGTGCAATTGGTGTACACCCCCAGACATGCAGGCAAGCCTTATACTTGTCCCATTGGTGCAATTGGTTTATACCCCCAGATATGCAGGCAAGCCGTATACTTGTCTCATTGGTACAATTGGTTTATACCCCCAGACATGCAGGCAAGCCTTATACTTGTCCCATTGGTGCAATTGTTTTTTACCCCCAGATATGCAGGCGAGCCTTATACTTGTCCCATTGGTGCAATTGGTTTATACCCCCAGACATGCAGGCAAGCCTTATACTTGTCCCATTGGTGCAATTGGTTTATACCCCCAGACATGCAGGCAAGCCTTATACTTGTCCCATTGGTGCAATTGTTTTTTACCCCCAGATATGCAGGCGAGCCTTATACTTGTCCCATTGGTGCAATTGGTTTATACCCCCAGACATGCAGGCAAGCCTTATACTTGTCCCATTGGTGCAATTGGTTTATACCCCCAGACATGCAGGCAAGCCTTATACTTGTCCCATTGGTGCAATTGTTTTTTACCCCCAGATATGCAGGCAAGCCTTATACTTGTCCTATTGGTGCAATTGGTGTATATCCCCAGACATGCAGGCAAGCCTTATACTTGTCCCATTGGTGCAATTGTTTTTTACCCCCAGACATGCAGGCAAGCCTTATACTTGTCCCATTGGTGCAATTGGTTTATACCCCCAGACATGCAGGCAAGCCTTATACTTGTCCCATTGGTGCAATTGTTTTTTACCCCCAGATATGCAGGCAAGCCTTATACTTGTCCTATTGGTGCAATTGGTTTACACCAGACATGCAGGCAAGCCTTATACTTGTCCCATTGGTGCAATTGTTTTTTACCCCCAGACATGCAGGCAAGCCTTATACTTGTCCCATTGGTGCAATTGGTGTATACCCCCAGACATGCAGGCAAGCCTTATACTTGTCCCATTGGTGCAATTGGTTTATACCCCCAGACATGCAGGCAAGCCTTATACTTGTCCCATTGGTGCAATTGGTTTATACCCCCAGACATGCAGGCAAGCCTTATACTTGTCCCATTGGTGCAATTGGTTTATACCCCCAGACATGCAGGCAAGCCTTATACTTGTCCCATTGGTGCAATTGGTGTACACCCCCAGACATGAAGGTCACGCCTTATACTTGTCCCATTGGTGCAATTGGTGTATACCCCCAGACATGCAGGCTAGCCTTATACTTGTCCCATTGGTGCAATTGGTTTATACCCCCAGACATGCAGGCAAGCCTTATACTTGTCTCATTGGTACAATTG
This sequence comes from Rhinophrynus dorsalis, assembly GCA_037306005.1. Taxonomy (NCBI): domain Eukaryota; kingdom Metazoa; phylum Chordata; class Amphibia; order Anura; family Rhinophrynidae; genus Rhinophrynus; species Rhinophrynus dorsalis. The sequence goes on from CM074718.1 coordinate 700,862,300, forward strand.
GTTTATACCCCCAGACATGCAGGCAAGCCTTATACTTGTCTCATTGGTACAATTGGTTTATACCCCCAGACATGCAGGCAAGCCTTATACTTGTCCCATTGGTGCAATTGTTTTTTACCCCCAGATATGCAGGCAAGCCTTATACTTGTCCTATTGGTGCAATTGGTGTATATCCCCAGACATGCAGACAAGCCTTATACTTGTCCTATTGGTGCAATTGGTGTACACCCCCAGACATGCAGGCAAGCCTTATACTTGTCCCATTGGTGCAATTGGTTTATATCCCCAGACATGCAGGCAAGCCTTATACTTGTCCTATTGGTGCAATTGGTGTACACCCCCAGACATGCAGGCAAGCCTTATACTTGTCCCATTGGTACAATTGGTTTATACCCCCAGACATGCAGGCAAGCCTTATACTTGTCTCATTGGTACAATTGGTTTATACCCCCAGACATGCAGGCAAGCCTTATACTTGTCCCATTGGTGCAATTGTTTTTTACCCCCAGATATGCAGGCAAGCCTTATACTTGTCCTATTGGTGCAATTGGTGTATATCCCAGACATGCAGGCAAGCCTTATACTTGTCCCATTGGTGCAATTGGTGTACACCCCCAGACATGCAGGCAAGCCTTATACTTGTCCCATTAGTGCAACTGGTGTACACCCCCAGACATGCAGGCAAGCCTTATACTTGTCCCATTGGTGCAATTGGTTTATATCCCCAGACATGCAGGCAAGCCTTATACTTGTCCTATTGGTGCAATTGGTGTACACCCCCAGACATGCAGGCAAGCCTTATACTTGTCCCATTGGTACAATTGGTTTATACCCCCAGACATGCAGGCAAGCCTTATACTTGTCTCATTGGTACAATTGGTTTATACCCCCAGACATGCAGGCAAGCCTTATACTTGTCCCATTGGTGCAATTGTTTTTTACCCCCAGATATGCAGGCAAGCCTTATACTTGTCCTATTGGTGCAATTGGTGTATATCCCCAGACATGCAGGCAAGCCTTATACTTGTCCCATTGGTGCAATTGGTGTACACCCCCAGACATGCAGGCAAGCCTTATACTTGTCCCATTGGTGCAATTGGTTTATACCCCCAGATATGCAGGCAAGCCTTATACTTGTCTCATTGGTACAATTGGTTTATACCCCCAGACATGCAGGCAAGGCTTATACTTGTCCCATTGGTGCAATTGTTTTTTACCCCCAGACATGCAGGCAAGCCTTATACTTGTCCCATTGGTGCAATTGGTTTATACCCCCAGACATGCAGGCAAGCCTTATACTGGTCCCATTGGTGCAATTGGTTTATACCCCCAGACATGCAGGCAAGCCTTATACTTGTCCCATTGGTGCAATTGGTTTATACCCCCAGACATGCAGGCAAGCCTTATACTTGTCCCATTGGTGCAATTGGTTTATACCCCCAGACATGCAGGCAAGCCTTATACTGGTCCCATTGGTGCAATTGGTGTATACCCCCAGACATGCAGGCAAGCCTTATACTTGTCCCATTGGTGCAATTGGTTTATACCCCCAGACATGCAGGCAAGCCGTATACTTGTCCCATTGGTGCAATTGGTGTATACCCCCAGACATGCAGGCAAGCCTTATACTTGTCCCATTGGTGCAATTGGTTTATACCCCCAGACATGCAGGCAAGCCTTATACTTGTCCCATTAGTGCAATTATTTTACACCCCCAGACATGCAGGCAAGCCTTATACTTGTCCCTTTGGTGCAATTGGTGTATATCCCCAGACATGAAGGTCAAGCCTTATACTTGTCCCTTTGGTGCAATTGGTTTATACCCCCAGACATGCAGGCAAGCCTTATACTTGTCCCTTTGGTGCAATTGGTGTACACCCCCAGACATGCAGGCAAGCCTTATACTTGTCCCTTTGGTGCAATTGGTTTATACCCCCAGACATGCAGGCAAGCCTTATACTTGTCCCTTTGGTGCAATTGGTTTACACCCCCAGACATGCAGGTCAAGCCTTATACTTGTCCCTTTGGTGCAATTGGTTTATATCCCCAGACATGCAGGCAAGCCTTATACTTGTCCCATTGGTGCAATTGGTGTATACCCCCAGACATGCAGGCAAGCCTTATACTTGTCCCTTTGGTGCAATTGGTTTATACCCCCAGACAGGCAGGCAAGCCTTATACTTGTTCCATTGGTGCAATTGGTTTATACCCCCAGACATGCAGGCAAGCCTTATACTTGTCCCTTTGGTGCAATTGGTTTATATCCCCAGACATGCAGGCAAGCCTTATACTTGTCCCATTGGTGCAATTGGTGTACACCCCCAGACATGCAGGCAAGCCTTATACTTGTCCCTTTGGTGCAATTGGTTTATACCCCCAGACAGGCAGGCAAGCCTTATACTTGTTCCATTGGTGCAATTGGTTTATACCCCCAGACATGCAGGCAAGCCGTATTCTTGTCCCATTGGTGCAATTGGTGTACACCCCCAGACATGCAGGCAAGCCTTATACTTGTCCCTTTGGTGCAATTGGTTTATATCCCCAGACATGCAGGCAAGCCTTATACTTGTCCCTTTGGTGCAATTGGTGTACACCCCCAGACATGCAGGCAAGCCTTATACTTGTCCCTTTGGTGCAATTGGTTTATACCCCCAGACAGGCAGACAAGCCGTATACTTGTCCTGTTGGTGCAATTGGTTTATACCCCCAGATATGCAGGCAAGCCTTATACTTGTCCCTTTGGTGCAATTGGTGTACACCCCCAGACATGCAGGCAAGCCTTATACTTGTCCCTTTGGTGCAATTGGTTTATACCCCCAGACATGCAGACAAGCCGTATACTTGTCCCATTGGTGCAATTGGTGTATACCCCCAGATATGCAGGCAAGCCTTATACTTGTCCCATTGGTGCAATTGGTGTACACCCCCAGACATGCAGACAAGCCGTATACTTGTCCTGTTGGTGCAATTGGTTTATACCCCCAGACAGGCAGGCAAGCCGTATACTTGTCCCATTGGTGCAATTGGTGTACACCCCCAGACATGCAGGCAAGCCTTATACTTGTCCCATTGGTGCAATTGGTGTACACCCCCAGACATGCAGGCAAGCCTTATACTTGTCCCATTGGTGCAATTGGTGTATACCCCCAGACATGCAGGCAAGCCTTATACTTGTCCCATTGATGCAATTGGTGTACACCCCCAGACATGCAGACAAGCCGTATACTTGTCCCATTGGTGCAATTGGTGTATACCCCCAGACATGCAGACAAGCCGTATACTTGTCCTGTTGGTGCAATTGGTTTATACCCCCAGACAGGCAGGCAAGCCGTATACTTGTCCCATTGGTGCAATTGGTGTACACCCCCAGACATGCAGGCAAGCCTTATACTTGTCCCATTGGTGCAATTGGTGTACACCCCCCAGACATGCAGGCAAGCCTTATACTTGTCCCATTGGTGCAATTGGTGTATACCCCCAGACATGCAGGCAAGCCTTATACTTGTCCCATTGGTGCAATTGGTGTATACCCCCAGACATGCAGGCAAGCCTTATACTTGTCCCATTGATGCAATTGGTGTATACCCCCAGACATGCAGACAAGCCGTATACTTGTCCCATTGGTGCAATTGGTGTATATCCCCAGACATGCAGGCAAGCCTTATATTTGTCCCTTTGGTGCAATTGGTTTATACCCCCAGACATGCAGGCAAGCCTTATACTTGTCCCTTTGGTGCAATTGGTTTATACCCCCAGACATGCAGGCAAGCCTTATACTTGTCCCATTGGTGCAATTGGTTTATACCCCCAGACATGCAGGCAAGCCTTATACTTGTCCCATTGGTGCAATTGGTTTATACCCCCAGACATGCAGGCAAGCCTTATACTTGTCCCATTGGTGCAATTGGTGTACACCCCCAGACATGCAGGCAAGCCTTATACTTGTCCCATTGGTGCAATTGGTTTATACCCCCAGACATGCAGGCAAGCCTTATACTTGTCCCATTGGTGCAATTGGTTTATACCCCCAGACATGCAGGCAAGCCTTATACTTGTCCCATTGGTGCAATTGGTTTATACCCCCAGACATGAAGGCAAGCCTTATACTTGTCCCATTGGTGCAATTGGTGTATACCCCCAGACATGCAGGCAAGCCTTATACTTGTCCCATTGGTGCAATTGGTGTACACCCCCAGACAGGCAGGCAAGCCTTATACTTGTCCCATTGGTGCAATTGGTTTATACCCCCAGACATGCAGGCAAGCCTTATACTTGTCCCATTGGTGCAATTGGTGTACACCCCCAGACATGCAGGCAAGCCTTATACTTGTCCCATTGGTGCAATTGGTGTACACCCCCAGACATGCAGGCAAGCCTTATACTTGTCCCATTGGTGCAATTGGTTTATACCCCCAGACATGCAGGCAAGCCTTATACTTGCCCATTTGGTGCAATTGGTTTATATCCCCAGACATGCAGGCAAGCCTTATACTTGTCCCATTGGTGCAATTGGTTTATACCCCCAGACATGCAGGCAAGCCTTATACTTGTCCCATTGGTGCAATTGGTTTATACCCCCAGACATGCAGGCAAGCCGTATACTTGTCCCATTGGTGCAATTGGTGTATACCCCCAGACATGCAGGCAAGCCGTATACTTGTCCATTTGGTGCAATTGGTTTATATCCCCAGACATGCAGGCAAGCCTTATACTTGTCCCTTTGGTGCAATTGGTTTATACCCCCAGACATGCAGGCAAGCCTTATACTTGTCCCATTGGTGCAATTGGTGTATACCCCCATACATGCAGGCAAGCCTTATACTTGTCCCATTGGTGCAATTGGTGTATACCGCCAGACATGCAGGCAAGCCTTATACTTGTCCCATTGGTGCAATTGGTTTATACCCCCAGACATGCAGGCAAGCCTTATACTTGTCCCATTGGTGCAATTGGTGTACACCCCCAGACATGCAGGCAAGCCTTATACTTGTCCCATTGGTGCAATTGGTTTATACCCCCAGACATGCAGGCAAGCCTTATACTTGTCCCATTGGTGCAATTGGTTTATACCCCCAGACATGCAGGCAAGCCTTATACTTGTCCCATTGGTGCAATTGGTTTATACCCCCAGACATGCAGGCAAGCCTTATACTTGTCCCATTGGTGCAATTGGTTTACCCCTCCCAGACATGCAGGCAAGCCTTATACTTGTCCCATTGGTGCAATTGGTTTATATCCCCAGACATGCAGGCAAGCCTTATACTTGTCCCATTGGTGCAATTGGTGTACACCCCCAGACATGCAGGCAAGCCTTATACTTGTCCCATTGGTGCAATTGGTTTATACCCCCAGACATGCAGGCAAGTCTTATACTTGTCCCATTGGTGCACTTGGCGTATACCCCCAGACATGCAGGCAAGCCTTATACTTGTCCCATTAGTGCAATTGGTGTACACCCCCCAGACATGCAGGCAAGCCTTATACTTGTCCCATTGGTGCAATTGGTGTACACCCCAGATATGCAGACAAGCCTTATACTTGTCCCATTGGTGCAATTGGTGTATACCCCCAGACATGCCCGTCAAGCCTTATACTTGTTCCATTGGTGCAATTGGTTTATACCTCCAGACATGCAGGTCAAGCCTTATACTTGTCCCATTGGTGCAATTGGTGTATACCCCCAGACATGCCCGTCAAGCCTTATACTTGTTCCATTTGGTGCAATTGGTGTACACCCCCAGACATGCAGGTCAAGCCTTATACTTGTCCCATTGGTGCAATTGGTTTGTCCAGAATTGCTCCATATCTCCTTTAGGCTTGATTCTATTACCCACAGTAAAACCGGCGTTACAAGAAAAACAAGCAACGTGCAAACATGTGTTACACCGATATCCTATTGCAGAACCACAGTAAAACAAAACTGACGTAGACAGCACTTTTCAGAGTACTAACAAAATTGGCGCTGTCTGCATTTATTCAACTACCGCCTAAATAAAAGCGCAAAATGTCAAACTCCAAGGAAACAGGCGTACATCTGACAACAGAAAGATCAAGTTTAGTGTTAAATGTGTTCTCCACATAACAAAATTCAAAATAAAGTGCCCCCTTCAACATATTAACCCCCCCTTTTAAAATTCAACTTGCAGTGCTTTTTTTCACCACTTTAATTCAACAAATATTGTTCACATTCCACATTTTAACCCTTCCCCTTCCAAATCTGACTTTTTTTCTCATTTTAACTTTGACGTTGTTCTTCTCCTATTTTTTTTATGACATGTCTTCTTTGTATTTGTGTGGTATAATTAACCCTATGAGTACCAGAGAGGTAGCAACCCATTGCAATGCGTTTGCTACTCCTCTGGTTCTCATAGGGTTAACAGGCAAGGTATGCGGTTGCATACCTTGCCTGTATATGTGTAAAAAGTTTCTTTTTTTATTGAATTTGATTGTACTTTAAAAGAAAAACTTCAGACCTCAAGGGGGACATCGGGACCCCTCCTGACACCCCCTAGCACAGACCATAGGATAACAAGTCACACTGATAAACATGTATTATTTAATGTCATGGACACACTCATTTACTTACCACTATAAAAAGATTGGTTTTATCTCAACATGGAGTTCGTCATGCGCTCAACTGTGAACCCTTCCGTCACGTGGACATTACATCCAGTGCCAAAGATTAATTAAGAAGCCCAAATGAAGCCCAAGTGAAGGTAAGTGGAGGTTACGTTACTGTTCCTTTAGCCCCAGGGAAATGTATCGTATAGGTAACTTGTTATACATTGTAAATCTGTGTATTTTTGGTCCCTGGGGTGAAGCAATTGGAGAGAAGGGTGGGCCAGTGTTCCACACCAGGAGTTCTATCACTAAGAGGAGACCTTATCACATTGTACAAGTATATGAGAGGTCAATACAAGGATCTCTGCGGTGAGCTATTTATTCCAAGGCCTGATCAGGGGACACCCCTTGAGATTAGAAGAAAGGAGGTTTAGACTTCAGCAGAGGAAGGGTTTTTTATGGTAAGGTCTGTTAAATTGTGGAATTCCTTGCCCAAGGATGTGGTTATGGCAGATACAATGGATACATTTAAGATAAGATTAGATACATTTCTTACAAAAGGGAACATTCAGGGTTATACTGTTTATTAGTAGGCTGATAAAGACTAACTTATTTGGTAGCAGGAAAGCTATAAAATCACTGGGGTATTAGGAGAAGGTTGAACTTGATGGACTTGTGTCTTTATTCAACCTAATTTACTGTTACTACGTTACCTTGTTACTATGTTACTGTCACTCACCTGCATCTGGTAATGAATCCAGCCATCAGTCAAATACTTCCCCCTGAGACATGGTCTCACTTTGAGTTCCCAGAGAGGAAGGAGTTAACCTCTGAAAGCCTGCAGCTTGTGAGTTTACTTGTGCCTGCCGGACTGTGTTGCTGTACCTTTATTTTTCTAAGCTGGTAAACTGACTAGTAGTCCAGATACAGTGAGGAGCTGATGTGTTTAGTTAGTGCTCAGTAGAGCAAGGATTTTGTTTTGTTTGATTTGTTTGTGATGCTGCTGTCTCACCACTTGGAGACAAATAAACAGGCAAAGACGTGAATTATCCTCCTCCTCTGTGTGTGACGTGCCTGTAACCTAGAAGGCTGATCCCAAGACTGAAGGTACAAAACATTAAAGGGTACTTTTACAATAAAGGGATAATTTTTACTCTAACTGTTTCCTGCATTTTCTGTGGCTAACACCGTACCACACTTTACTTATATTTTATAATAAAACTACCTTCCAATGTATTGTATTGTCAAAATTATTTTACATGCAATTGTACAATTACATTTTTATAATGAATTTTATCTTCTGAAAATCCTTCACCTTCATATTCTTCTTGAAAATCAATCTAAACACCTCCCCTTTCCATCACGTCATGCAGCGCTGCCGCAGATCTGAAGCTGGTCCGGGGGGATCTCACTGACCAACAATGTTCATCAAGGAGGGCAGAGTTTTCCTTCCTGACACACACAACATTGTCCCTCATTGCCATCCGTCTGGTCAAAATACCGGCTTTCGGATCTGTGGGAACTGACGCAATGGGAAGGGGCGGGAGGGGAAAGAACTGGATTTTCAAAATAAATATGAAGGTAAAAGATTTTCAGACGATACTATTCATTATAAAAAATTATACTGAAGAATCGTCTGTAGATTTATTTTTTTGACATTACTATCTTTTTAAATCTCCCCATTTAATTTAGTCAGAAAGCGATGTGTTACCTCTTGTGCTCGGAACTTTGCTTCTGTTTCTCGGAGCCGCCATTTCTGCACCTTCACCGGGAGATTTCACACTGTTCACATTCTCATACATCAGCTCCGGGACCTCAGCTTCATTGTCTTTGGGACAAATTCACAAAGAAACATTGAGCTTTTATTGAACTGTTTGTGTTGTTTTTTTTAGACAAATTTTTCCAAATATAGAAATATAAAGATTGTTCAATGCAAGTTGTCACGGGAACCACTGGGCCCTTGGCTCCTGGAGGCGCCTGGGGGTCAGCCCCCTTCCTACAGACTATGGACTCTATGCATATGGAAGTGGCTTTCCCAGCGTCCCTGCATCCTCCTGGGTCTAAGTCACCATGTGCTTCTTAATGGGCACAGGGTGTCACAGAAAAGGACTGCCCTTGGACTGATTGGGGGAATCAGCACAGAGACATGTGGTGATGTTCACCTCCAGGACTGTAACATTTGATATATTGCTCATTGTATTGTGTGGTATAATGTAATAATGTGTGGTGTTATAATATCAAGTCTGTAACAGCATTTGTAGCTGGGAGCTAGAGTGCAGAGATAGTGGGGGTTGGGCTTTGTTTCCAATATACTCCAGGTCTGTGCTAAGGAATGTTGATTGATTACTGCTGTGCTTCCCTGACCAATCAGAGGAGGTTATTTATGAGCCAGTTAAGAATGTCTATTTTTCAAGTCCTAATTTGCATTCTTATCTTGATAAGGGTGTTGGTAGATGATTAGTCAGGAGTAGAAACACTGTCCCAAGTCCTAGTTTGCATGTTAATCTTGATAAGAGTCTTTGTAAGTGGATATAAGCTATGTGTTCCATTCAATAAAGAGAGTACTGATTCTAAAGCAATACAATAGTCCTGCCTGGTGATTGTGGAAAATTGGGATGTTCCAGCAGAGCAGCCTTGCTTAGGACTGAAGGAAGCAGCGATTGACGGGGACACCCAGACGGGGGGGGTCCACTGGTACCATCACACTAGTATACTAGGAAGTACAATGTTTTGTAGTACAGACTTAACCCATGAGTCATAAACCTTAAAAGATTAGTTATGGCTTAAAATACTAAGAAGTAATATTGTAGATAATGCAAAAAGAAATAGATTGGTACAAGTCCTATCTCGCAGACCTTTATGGAACATTTTGGAGTTCTCCTCTCCCTCCTCTTTCCCTGACATCAGCGTCTAGCTGACAGCAAGATATCCTGGTCCGGGATCAATTTCTTTTTAATTTATATACAATATTACTTCTTATTATTTTAAGCCATTACTATCCCTTTAACATAACCATGACATAACTCAGAGGTCATTTAAAACTAAAGTCAAAGTCAGGAAGAGAAGTCCAAGATGTACGACCCTTTTGAACCCCCTTTTCCAAACCTCCTGAGATGTTGTTTAAGAAGAAAGTAAGATATAACTGATTCAAGATCCAGCCGCTACTGATAACGAAGAGGAAAAAAGGGAATAGATGATTAACTAAGCCTTTAAAAGTAATTTATATTACCTTCCAAATGTAGTTTCAATCCAAAGTCTTCTTTATAACAAACTAACAGTTTTGGACGGCGTTGCGTCTCATGGGTTTGTATTTGTGTTATTTTGTGTTGCAAATGTAATGTGTTGAAAAGGTGTTTTATAGTGTCTCTGAATGTGTATATGTGTAAGTGTATGTGTGTAAAACCAATTTGTAGTGTACACCTGTGGCACTCAAAGGGTTGACCGTTTCAGTGTCATAGGTGTCCGACCCACCCCCCTTATACAGTCCCTCCCCGCACTTGTGTCAGTGCATACAGCAGAACAGGATCCCCCGGCAGCAGACTGCATGGGGACAGAGAGAGGGCATGTGAGGCAGAGAAAAGGTATAAGGGGTAGAAAGGAGATGATTATTTCATGTTTAATAAGTTAACAGAGGGAGGTGCGAGAGTATGAATAGATGTTGGATTCACTATGTTTGTACACTGAAAGAGTTAACACACTGATTAACTGCGAAGAGGGAGGTGAGAGACTTGAGTGGCTATTGAATTCTGTGTGTATGTGCACTGAAAGGGTAAACACAATATTAATCACAAACCATGTTAGCTGCTGTAGCCCAGCTGTCTGTATGAACTGAAGAGAGAAGCCATGTGGGACTGAAATAGTTAACCTTTTGCATGCCAGAGGGGGCATGCAAGGCATTGCAAAGCAATGTGTTGCATACTTGTCTGGCACTCAAAGTGTTAAGTTGAGAGATGAGCGCACCTCTCGTTTTGCCGTGGTTTAATTGCACTACAGGTCCCAGAATTCTTTCACATCTTCAGTGGGCACAGTAAAAACGGGTGTTTCAATTAAACCAAGAAAATGATGATTTTAGGACAGTTAATTGCCTTCTTTACGTACTGCATGTCACACCATCTGTGGGAGGACACGGTGTCATCCTACATATGACGTGACATACAGTAGGTGAGTGCAGGAAGAGTGAAACTGAAACGTGTGTGACTCACTGCAGACATTTTCACAGGAGTAGCATGCATGCATGTGTGGAGAAAGGTGATTGGTGGATAGAGGCATAACTCTTCCTCCTGACTGCCTTCACCCAATGGGAGCAGCAGATTCTCCTTACTGCCGCCCCTGGGTGTGTTTTCCAGGCACACAGAAGTCTTCTTTTATATAAATATAGAGAAGATATAGATATTTAACAAATTGCACTATTTTTAGTAACTTAATTTTCTGTAGGTCATTAGATATTAAATGTAGAAGGATCCCCTCCCGTCCCTTCTGACCACGTCACGCTGAATCTGTAATCTTGCTGTGGGACTAGAAGGATGCAGCGAGGGACAATCTTCAGTCAGTATGAGGAAAACCCTGTCCCTATTGATAAAGCAGGACAGGACTTCCCTTTCCTTACTGAAGATTGTCCCTCACCGCGTCCGTCCGGATCAGGCAGAGAGGTAGCAGTGACGTGCACAGAAGGGGTGGGAGGGGGAGCCTTCTACAGTTATTATCTTATGTACTACAGAAATGTAAATTGTGTAAAATAGTGATTATGTTGCATTTATTATAAAGAAGACTCGGCAATCTAGTTTATTGCTAACATTACTATCCTGTGTCATTGGGATCCCAGGCTCCTTCTGATTCCTAGCGATTTATCCTATCATCTATTTACTGGATTAACTCCTTTACCAAATAGTGCTTCCTAGTTTTATTTTTTTATCTACGAAATTAAGACATTAATCTTGTTCCAAACTAGATTAACTTTTCAGCAAGTCCATCCTTATACATTATTATATATTATACATCCTAAAACATTATTATATATTATATTATTATACCTCTTTATACAGTATTATATATTGTATTATTATACATCCTTATACATTATTATACATTATATTATTATACATCCTAATACATTATTATACCTCCTTATACATTATATTATTATACCTTCTTATACATTATTATGCATTATATTATTATACCTCCTTATATATTATTATACATTATATTATTATTAGTGATGAGCGAGCGTGCTCGGCCGATGCTCGGATCGGCTCGAGCATCGTCTGCTCGGCACATGGCGGTACTCGTCGAGTACCGCCATGTGCTCTCCCGCCATGTTCGGGTGGCGGGGATCTGTGCCGGAAGAGGCACAGATCCGAAGACGCTCCGCTGGACCACCAGGGACTGGAGGTACGGGGGCATTGCGGAGATGAAGGGGGCATTGCGGAGATGAAGGGGGACATTGTGGAAGAGGGGCATAGACTCTATGCCCCTCTTCCACAATGTCCCCCTTCATCTCCGCTATGCCCGTCTTCCACAATGTGCCCCTTCATCTCCGCTATGCCCCTCTTCCACAATGTGCCCCTTCATCTCCGCTATGCCCCTCTTCCACAATGTCCCCCTTCATCTCCTCTATGGCATAGAGGAGATGAAGGGGGACATTGTGGAAGAGGGGCATAGCGGAGATGAAGGGGCACATTGTGGAAGAGGGGCATAGCGGAGATGAAGGGGCACATTGTGGAAGACGGGCATAGCGGAGCTGAAGGGGGACATTGGGGAGCTGAAGGGGGCATTCGGAGATGAAGGGGGCATAGCGGAGATGAAGGGGGCATTGACCAGGCACCCTCCCCTCATCAGAGCAGGGGGTGCCTGGTGTTGCCCCATTCATTTCAATGGGGCTCGAGTGCTCGGCCGAGCACTCGAGCCTCAGGGGGTGCTCGGTCAGAGCACCCGAGCACCCGAGCATCGGGGTGCTCGCTCAACACTAATTATTATACCTCCTTATACATTAGGGACAGTTTTGTGGGTACCAGATAATGTAAGCATTTTGTAGCTTTCTTCTAATACTATCCCTAACCACTAAGTCTGATCCTGTACCCTATACACTAACACTATCCCTAACCACTAAGTCTGATTCTGTACCCTATACACTAATAGTATCCCTAACCACTAAGTCTGATTCTGTACCCTATACACTAACACTATCCCTAACCACTAAGTCTGATTCTGTACCCTATACAATAATACTATCCCTAACCACTAAGTCTGATTATGTACCCTATACACTAATACTATCCCTAACCGCTAAGTCTGATTCTGTACCCTATACACTAACACTATCCCTAACCCCTAAGTCTGATTATGTACCCTATACACTAATACTATCCCTAACCACTAAGTCTGATTCTGTACCCTATACACTAACACTATCCCTAACCACTAAGTCTGATTATGTACCCTATACACTAATACTATCCCTAACCGCTAAGTCTGATTCTGTACCCTATACACTAACACTATCCCTAACCCCTAAGTCTGATTATGTACCCTATACACTAATACTATCCCTAACCACTAAATCTGATTCTGTACCCTATACACTAACACTATCCCTAACCCCTAAGTCTGATTATGTACCCTATACACTAATACTATCCCTAACCGCTAAGTCTGATTCTGTACCCTATACACTAATACTATCCCTAACCCCTAAGTCTGATTATGTACCCTATACACTAACACTATCCCTAACCACTAAATCTGATTCTGTACCCTATACACTAACACTATCCCTAACCACTAAATCTGATTCTGTACCCTATACACTAACACTATCCCTAACCACTAAATCTGATTCTGTTCCCTATATACTAATACTATCCCTAACCACTAAGTCTGATTCTGTTCCCTATATACTAATACTATCCCTAAGCGCTAAGTGTGATTCTGTACCCTATACACTAACACTATCCCTAACCGCTAAGTCTGATTCTGTACCCTATACACTAATACTATCCCTAACCCCTAAGTCTGATTATGTACCCTATACACTAATACTATCCCTAACCACTAAGTCTGATTATGTACCCTATACACTAATACTATCCCTAACCACTAAATCTGATTCTGTACCCTATACACTAATACTATCCCTAACCGCTAAGTCTGATTCTGTACCCTATACACTAATACTATCCCTATAGAAACATAGAAACATAGAAGATTGACGGCAGAAAAAGACCACCTGGTCCATCTAGTCTGCCCTTTAGTATTCTTTTATTGTTATCTTAGGATAGATACATGTTTATCCCAGGCATGTTTAAACTGTGTTACTGTGGATTTATCAACCACCTCTGCTGGAAGTTTGTTCCAAGTTTCTACTACTCTTTCAGTGAAATAATATTTTCTAATGTTTTTCTTGATTTTTCCTCCAACTAGCCTCAGATTGTGCCCCCTTGTTCTTGTATTCAGATTCTTATTAATCACACTTCCCTCCTGAACCTTGTTCAGTCCTTTAACATATTTAAAGGTTTCAATCATGTCCCCCCTTTCTCTTCTTTCCTCCAGACTATACATATTTAGATCTCTGAGTCGTTCTTGATAAGTTCTGTGCTTTAGACCTTCCACCATTTTTGTAGCTCTTCTTTGAACCCGCTCAATTTTAGTTATATCCTTTTGCAGATGAGGCCTCCAGAACTGTACACAGTATTCCAGATGTGGTCTCACTAGAGCTCTATACAGAGGGATCACAATCTCCCTCTTCCTGCTTGTTATACCTCTAGCTATGCAGCCAAGCATACGATTTGCTTTCCCCACCGCCTGGTTGCATTGGTTACTCATCTTGAGGCTGTCAGAGATGACCACCCCCAAATCCTTCTCTTCTGAAGTCTTTGCTACCACAGAACTGCCAATACGATAGTCAGATTGAGGGTTTCTTTTCCCCAAGTGCATTATTTTACATTTGGAAACATTGAACTGAAGTTTCCATTGTTTTGACCACTTATCTAATAGTGCCAAATCATTCTCCATATTACAGACACCTCCTGGAACATCAACCCTATTACACACTTTTGTGTCATCAGCAAACAAGCAAACCTTCCCTGCCAAGCCTTCCCTTATGTCACTTACAAATATGTTGAACAGAACAGGGCCCAGAACAGATCCTTGTGGCACTCCACTTGTAACCAGTCTCTGCTCAGAATACACTCCATTAACAACAACCCTCTGGTTTCTGTCCTTCAGCCAACTGCAGATCCACTGAACTATCCAGGGGTTAAGTCCAATTCTTGATAATTTATCTATCAGCTCTTTATGGGGAACTGTATCGAAAGCTTTACTGAAATCCAGGTAGGCGATATCCACAGCACCACCTTCATCCAGCACTTTAGTTACATAGTCAAAGAAATCAATGAGATTAGTCTGACAGGATCGGCCCTCAGTGAAGCCATGCTGGTTTGGGTCCATCAGGTTGTTTTTTGTTAGATGGTCAATTATCTTCTTCTTTAGAAGAGTCTCCATCATTTTTACCACTACAGATGTCAGGCTGACTGGCCTGTAGTTACTAGCTTCTTCTTTACTACCCTTCTTGTGAATGGGTACAACATTGGCCATTCTCCAATCATCAGGAACTTCTCCCGTAAGAAGGGACTGGTTATACAGATTAGTCAGGGGGCCAACTATGACAGATCGGAGTTCTTTAAGAACTCTAGGGTGGATTCCATCCGGACCCATCGCTTTATTTGACTTTAGCCGGACAAGTTCCTCTAGAACATCGGCCTCTGAAAACACTGGGGCTAAAATTATACAACTAGAGGCAATGCTGTGTTCAGCCATTTTCTGATTATGAGGGCCGCCGTCTGAAAAAACTGAGCAGAAGTAGTTATTCAGATGGTCAGCGACCGCCTTTTCCTCTTCTATATACTGATTTTTTCCGTTGTTAATTTTTGTAATCCCGCAGTTTTTCTTCTTCCTGTCACTGATATATCTGAAGAAGGTTTTATTCCCCTTCTTAACAGATTTGGCCATTTCTTCCTCTTTTGAGGCTTTAGCAGCATTTATCATCTGTTTAGTCTTCTTCTGTATAGTTTTATACCCTTCTCTGTCCGCTTCACTTCCAGTCTCTTTATATCTCTTATAGGCAGACTTTTTATCTTTCACTATAGCTCTTACCTCTCTAGTAAACCATAGTGGATTTCTCTTTCTTTTCCTCTTACTAATTTGTCTAACATGTAATCTTGTTGCCTTTAAGAGGACTTCTTTGAGTGTCTTCCACTGAGTACTCACTCTCGGTGTTTTATCCCTAACCCCTAAGTCTGATTATGTACCCTATACACTAACACTATCCCTAACCACTAAATCTGATTCTGTACCCTATACACTAACACTATCCCTAACCACTAAATCTGATTCTGTTCCCTATATACTAATACTATCCCTAACCACTAAGTCTGATTCTGTTCCCTATATACTAATACTATCCCTAAGCGCTAAGTGTGATTCTGTACCCTATACACTAACACTATCCCTAACCGCTAAGTCTGATTCTGTACCCTATACACTAATACTATCCCTAACCACTAAATCTGATTCTGTACCCTATACACTAATACTATCCCTACCCACTAAGTCTGAATCTGTACCCTATACACTAACACTATCACTAACCACTAAATCTGATTCTGTTCCCTATATACTAATACTATCCCTAAGCGCTAAGTGTGATTCTGTACCCTATACACTAACACTATCCCTAACCGCTAAGTCTGATTCTGTACCCTATACACTAACACTATCCCTACCCACTAAGTCTGATTCTGTTCCCTATACACTAATACTTTCTCTAACCGCTAAGTCTGATTCTGTTCCCTATACACTAATACTATCCCTAACCACTAAGTGTGATTATGTACCCTATACACTAACACTATCCCTAACCACTAAGTGTGATTATATACCCTATACACTAATACTATCCCTAACCACTAAGTGTGATTCTGTTCCCTGTACACTAATACTATCACTAACCGATAAGTCTGATTCTGTACCCTATACACTAATTATATCCCTAACCACTAAGTGTGATTATGTACCCTATACACTAATACTATCCCTAACCACTAAGTCTGATTCTTTACCCTATACACTAATACTATTCCTAACCGCTAAGTCTGATTCTGTACCCTAAACACTAATATTATCCCTAACCACTAAGTGTGATTATGTATCCTATACACTAATACTATCCCTAACCGCTAAGTGTGATTCTGTACCCTATACACTAATACTATCCCTAACCACTAAGTCTGATTCTGTACCCTATACACTAATACTATCCCTAAAAACTAAGTGTGATTATGTACCCTATACACTAATATTATCCCTAACCACTAAGTCTGATTCTGTACCCTATACACTAATACTATTCCTAACCACTAAGTCTGATTCTGTACCCTATACACTAATACTATCCCTAACCACTAAGTCTGATTCTGTACCCTATACACTAATACTATCCCTAACCACTAAGTGTGATTATGTACCCTATACACTAATATTATCCCTAACCACTAAGTCTGATTCTGTACCCTATACACTAATATTATCCCTAACCACTAAGTGTGATTATGTATCCTATACACTAATACTATCCCTAACCGCTAAGTCTGATTCTGTACCCTAAACACTAATACTATCCCTAACCACTAAGTGTGATTATGTATCCTATACACTAATACTATCCCTAACCGCTAAGTGTGATTCTGTACCCTATACACTAATACTATCCCTAACCACTAAGTCTGATTCTGTACCCTATACACTAATACTATCCCTAAAAACTAAGTGTGATTATGTACCCTATACACTAATATTATCCCTAACCACTAAGTCTGATTCTGTACCCTATACACTAATACTATTCCTAACCACTAAGTCTGACTCTGTACCCTATACACTAATACTATCCCTAACCACTAAGTCTGATTCTGTACCCTATACACTAATACTATCCCTAACCACTAAGTGTGATTATGTACCCTATACACTAATATTATCCCTAACCACTAAGTCTGATTCTGTACCCTATACACTAATATTATCCCTAACCACTAAGTCTGATTCTGTACCCTATACACTAATACTATCCCTAACCACTAAGTCTGATTCTGTACCCTATACACTAATACTATCCCTAACCACTAAGTGTGATTCTGTACCCTATACACTAATACTATCCCTAACCACTAAGTCTGATTCTGTACCCTATACACTAATACTATCCCTAACCACTAAGTGTGATTATGTACCCTATACACTAATATTATCCCTAACCACTAAGTCTGATTCTGTACCCTATACACTAATACTATCCCTAACCACTAAGTGTGATTATGTATCCTATACACTAATACTATCCCTACCCACTACGTCTGATTCTGTACCCTATACACTAATACTATCCCAAACCGCTAAGTCTGATTCTGTACCCTATACACTAACACTATCCCTAACCCCTAAGTGTGATTCTGTACCCTATACACTAATACTATCCTAACCACTAAGTCTGTTTCTGTACCCTATACACTAATACTATCCCTAACCACTAAGTCTGATTCTGTACCCTATACACTAATACTATCCCTAACCACTAAGTCTGATTCTGTACCCTATACACTAATACTATCTCTAACCGCTAAGTCTGATTCTGTACCCTATACACTAATACTATCCCTAACCGCTAAGTCTGATTCTGTACCCTATACACTAATATATCCCTAACCACTAAGTCTGATTCTGTACCCTATACACTAATACTATCTCTAACCGCTAAGTCTGATTCTGTACCCTATACACTAATACTATCCCTAACCGCTAAGTCTGATTCTGTACCCTATACACTAATACTATCTCTAACCGCTAAGTCTGATTCTGTTCCCTATACACTAATACTTTCCCTAACCGCTAAGTCTGATTCTGTACCCTATACACTAACACTATCCCTAATCGCTAAGTCTGAATCTGTACCCTATACACTAATACTATTCCTAACCACTAAGTCTGATCCTTTACCCTATACACTAATACTATCCCTAACCACTAAGTCTGATTCTGTACCCTATACACTAATACTATCCCTACACACTAAGTCTGAATGTGTACCGTATACACTAATACTATCCCTAACCACTAAGTCTGATTCTGTTCCCTATACACTAACACTATCCCTAACCACTAAGTCTGATTCTGTACCCTATACACTAACACTATCCCTAACCGCTAAGTCTGATTCTGTACCCTATACACTAACACTATCCCTAACCACTAAGTCTGTTTCTGTACCCTATACACTAATAATATCCCTAACCACTAAGTCTGATTCTGTACCCTATACATGAATACTATCCCTAACCGATACGTCTGATTCTGTACCCTATACACTAATACTATTCCTAACCACTAAGTCTGATCCTATACCCTATACACGAATACTATCCCTACCCACTAAGTCTGAATCTGTACCGTATACAATAATACTATCCCTAACCACTAAGTCTGATTCTGTTCCCTATACACTAATACTATCCCTAACCACTAAGTCTGATTCTGTACCCTATACACTAATACTATTCCTAACCACTAAGTCCGATTCTGTACCCTATACACTAATACTATCACTAACCACTAAGTCTGATTCTGTACCCTATACACTAATACTATTCCTAACCACTAAGTCTGATCCTATACCCTATACACTAATACTATCCCTAACCGCTAAGTCTAATTCTGTACCCTATACACTAACACTATCCCTAACCACTAAGTCTGATTCTGTACCCTATACACTAATACTATCCCTAACCGCTAAGTCTGATTCTGTACCCTATACACTAATACTATTCCTAACCACTAAGTCTGATCCTATACCCTATACACTAATACTATCCCTAACCACTAAGTCTGATTCTGTACCCTATACACTAATACTATTCCTAACCACTAAGTCTGATCCTATACCCTATACACTAATACTATCCCTAACCACTAAGTCTGATTCTGTACCCTATACACTAATACTACCCCTAACCACTAAGTCTGATTCTGTACCCTATACACTAACACTATCCCTAACCCCTAAGTTTGATTCTGTACCCTATACACTAACACTATCCCTAACCGCTAAGTCTGATTCTGTACCCTATACACTAACACTATCCCTAACCGCTAAGTCTGAATCTGTAGCCTATACACTAACACTATCCCTAACTGCTAAGTCTGATTCTGTACCCTATACACTAATACTATCCCTAACCTCTAAGTCTTATTCTGTTCCCTATACACTAATACAATCCCTAACCACTAAGTCTGATTCTGTACCCTATACACTAACACTATCCCTAACCGCTAAGTCTGATTCTGTACCCTATACACTAACACTATCCCTAACCGCTAAGTCTGAATCTGTAGCCTATACACTAACACTATCCCTAACCGCTAAGTCTGATTCTGTACCCTATACACTAATACTATCCCTAACCTCTAAGTCTTATTCTGTTCCCTATACACTAATACTATCCCTAACCACTAAGTCTGATTCTGTACCCTATACACTAACACTATCCCTAACCGCTAAGTATGATTCTGTACCCTATACACTAACACTATCCTAACCGCTAAGTCTGATTCTGTACCCTATACACTAATACTATACCTAACCACTAAGTCTGATTCTGTACCCTATACACTAACACTATCCCTAACCACTAAGTCTGATTCTGTACCCTATACACTAACACTATCCTAACCGCTAAGTCTGATTCTGTTCCCTATACACTAATACTATCCCTAACCGCTAAGTCTGATTCTGTAACCTATACACTAACACTATCCCTAACCACTGTGATTCTGTACCCTATACACTAATACTATCCCTAACCGCTAAGTGTGATTCTGTTCCCTATACACTAATACTATCCCTAACCACTAAGTCTGATTCTGTACCCTATACAGTAATACTATCCTTAACCACTAAGTCTGATTCTGTTCCCTATACACTAATACTATCCCTAACCACTAAGTCTGATTCTGTACCCTATACACTAATACTATCCCTAACCACTAAGTCTGATTCTGTTCCCTATACACTAATACTATCTCTAACCACTAAGTCTGATTCTGTACCCTATACAGTAATACTATCCCTAGCCACTAAGTCTGATTCTGTACCCTATACACTAATACTATCCCTAACCACTAAGTCTGATTCTGTACCCTATACACTAATACTATTCCTAACCACTAAGTCTGATCCTATACCCTATACACTAATACTATCCCTAACCACTAAGTCTGATTCTGTACCCTATACACTAATACTATCCCTACCCACTAAGTCTGAATCTGTACCGTATACACTAATACTATCCCTAACCACTAAGTCTGATTCTGTACCCTATACACTAATACTACCCCTAACCACTAAATCTGATTCTGTACCCTATACACTAACACTATCCCTAACCCCTAAGTTTGATTCTGTACCCTATACACTAACACTATCCCTAACCGCTAAGTCTGATTCTGTACCCTATACACTAACACTATCCCTAACCGCTAAGTCTGAATCTGTAGCCTATACACTAATACTATCCCTAACCACTAAATCTGCTTCTGTACCCTATACACTAATACTATCCCTAACCACTAAGTCTGATTCTGTACCCTATACACTAATACTATCCCTAACTGCTAAGTCTGATTCTGTACCCTATACACTAACACTATCCCTAACCCCTAAGTCTGATTATGTACCCTATACACTAATACTATCCCTAACCGCTAAGTCTGATTCTGTACCCTATACACTAATACTATCCCTAACCCCTAAGTCTGATTATGTACCCTATACACTAACACTATCCCTAACCACTAAATCTGATTCTGTACCCTATACACTAACACTATCCCTAACCACTAAATCTGATTCTGTACCCTATACACTAACACTATCCCTAACCACTAAATCTGATTCTGTTCCCTATATACTAATACTATCCCTAACCACTAAGTCTGATTCTGTTCCCTATATACTAATACTATCCCTAAGCGCTAAGTGTGATTCTGTACCCTATACACTAACACTATCCCTAACCGCTAAGTCTGATTCTGTACCCTATACACTAATACTATCCCTAACCCCTAAGTCTGATTATGTACCCTATACACTAATACTATCCCTAACCACTAAGTCTGATTATGTACCCTATACACTAATACTATCCCTAACCACTAAATCTGATTCTGTACCCTATACACTAATACTATCCCTAACCGCTAAGTCTGATTCTGTACCCTATACACTAATACTATCCCTATAGAAACATAGAAACATAGAAGATTGACGGCAGAAAAAGACCACCTGGTCCATCTAGTCTGCCCTTTAGTATTCTTTTATTGTTATCTTAGGATAGATACATGTTTATCCCAGGCATGTTTAAACTGTGTTACTGTGGATTTATCAACCACCTCTGCTGGAAGTTTGTTCCAAGTTTCTACTACTCTTTCAGTGAAATAATATTTTCTAATGTTTTTCTTGATTTTTCCTCCAACTAGCCTCAGATTGTGCCCCCTTGTTCTTGTATTCAGATTCTTATTAATCACACTTCCCTCCTGAACCTTGTTCAGTCCTTTAACATATTTAAAGGTTTCAATCATGTCCCCCCTTTCTCTTCTTTCCTCCAGACTATACATATTTAGATCTCTGAGTCGTTCTTGATAAGTTCTATGCTTTAGACCTTCCACCATTTTTGTAGCTCTTCTTTGAACCCGCTCAATTTTAGTTATATCCTTTTGCAGATGAGGCCTCCAGAACTGTACACAGTATTCCAGATGTGGTCTCACTAGAGCTCTATACAGAGGGATCACAATCTCCCTCTTCCTGCTTGTTATACCTCTAGCTATGCAGCCAAGCATACGATTTGCTTTCCCCACCGCCTGGTTGCATTGGTTACTCATCTTGAGGCTGTCAGAGATGACCACCCCCAAATCCTTCTCTTCTGAAGTCTTTGCTACCACAGAACTGCCAATACGATAGTCAGATTGAGGGTTTCTTTTCCCCAAGTGCATTATTTTACATTTGGAAACATTGAACTGAAGTTTCCATTGTTTTGACCACTTATCTAATAGTGCCAAATCATTCTCCATATTACAGACACCTCCTGGAACATCAACCCTATTACACACTTTTGTGTCATCAGCAAACAAGCAAACCTTCCCTGCCAAGCCTTCCCTTATGTCACTTACAAATATGTTGAACAGAACAGGGCCCAGAACAGATCCTTGTGGCACTCCACTTGTAACCAGTCTCTGCTCAGAATACACTCCATTAACAACAACCCTCTGGTTTCTGTCCTTCAGCCAACTGCAGATCCACTGAACTATCCAGGGGTTAAGTCCAATTCTTGATAATTTATCTATCAGCTCTTTATGGGGAACTGTATCGAAAGCTTTACTGAAATCCAGGTAGGCGATATCCACAGCACCACCTTCATCCAGCACTTTAGTTACATAGTCAAAGAAATCAATGAGATTAGTCTGACAGGATCGGCCCTCAGTGAAGCCATGCTGGTTTGGGTCCATCAGGTTGTTTTTTGTTAGATGGTCAATTATCTTCTTCTTTAGAAGAGTCTCCATCATTTTTACCACTACAGATGTCAGGCTGACTGGCCTGTAGTTACTAGCTTCTTCTTTACTACCCTTCTTGTGAATGGGTACAACATTGGCCATTCTCCAATCATCAGGAACTTCTCCCGTAAGAAGGGACTGGTTATACAGATTAGTCAGGGGGCCAACTATGACAGATCGGAGTTCTTTAAGAACTCTAGGGTGGATTCCATCCGGACCCATCGCTTTATTTGACTTTAGCCGGACAAGTTCCTCTAGAACATCGGCCTCTGAAAACACTGGGGCTAAAATTATACAACTAGAGGCAATGCTGTGTTCAGCCATTTTCTGATTATGAGGGCCGCCGTCTGAAAAAACTGAGCAGAAGTAGTTATTCAGATGGTCAGCGACCGCCTTTTCCTCTTCTATATACTGATTTTTTCCGTTGTTAATTTTTGTAATCCCGCAGTTTTTCTTCTTCCTGTCACTGATATATCTGAAGAAGGTTTTATTCCCCTTCTTAACAGATTTGGCCATTTCTTCCTCTTTTGAGGCTTTAGCAGAATTTATCATCTGTTTAGTCTTCTTCTGTATAGTTTTATACCCTTCTCTGTCCGCTTCACTTCCAGTCTCTTTATATCTCTTATAGGCAGACTTTTTATCTTTCACTATAGCTCTTACCTCTCTAGTAAACCATAGTGGATTTCTCTTTCTTTTCCTCTTACTAATTTGTCTAACATGTAATCTTGTTGCCTTTAAGAGGACTTCTTTGAGTGTCTTCCACTGAGTACTCACTCTCGGTGTTTTATCCCTAACCCCTAAGTCTGATTATGTACCCTATACACTAACACTATCCCTAACCACTAAATCTGATTCTGTACCCTATACACTAACACTATCCCTAACCACTAAATCTGATTCTGTTCCCTATATACTAATACTATCCCTAACCACTAAGTCTGATTCTGTTCCCTATATACTAATACTATCCCTAAGCGCTAAGTGTGATTCTGTACCCTATACACTAACACTATCCCTAACCGCTAAGTCTGATTCTGTACCCTATACACTAATACTATCCCTAACCCCTAAGTCTGATTATGTACCCTATACACTAATACTATCCCTAACCACTAAGTCTGATTATGTACCCTATACACTAATACTATCCCTAACCACTAAATCTGATTCTGTACCCTATACACTAATACTATCCCTAACCGCTAAGTCTGATTCTGTACCCTATACACTAATACTATCCCTATAGAAACATAGAAACATAGAAGATTGACGGCAGAAAAAGACCACCTGGTCCATCTAGTCTGCCCTTTAGTATTCTTTTATTGTTATCTTAGGATAGATACATGTTTATCCCAGGCATGTTTAAACTGTGTTACTGTGGATTTATCAACCACCTCTGCTGGAAGTTTGTTCCAAGTTTCTACTACTCTTTCAGTGAAATAATATTTTCTAATGTTTTTCTTGATTTTTCCTCCAACTAGCCTCAGATTGTGCCCCCTTGTTCTTGTATTCAGATTCTTATTAATCACACTTCCCTCCTGAACCTTGTTCAGTCCTTTAACATATTTAAAGGTTTCAATCATGTCCCCCCTTTCTCTTCTTTCCTCCAGACTATACATATTTAGATCTCTGAGTCGTTCTTGATAAGTTCTATGCTTTAGACCTTCCACCATTTTTGTAGCTCTTCTTTGAACCCGCTCAATTTTATTTATATCCTTTTGCAGATGAGGCCTCCAGAACTGTACACAGTATTCCAGATGTGGTCTCACTAGAGCTCTATACAGAGGGATCACAATCTCCCTCTTCCTGCTTGTTATACCTCTAGCTATGCAGCCAAGCATACGATTTGCTTTCCCCACCGCCTGGTTGCATTGGTTACTCATCTTGAGGCTGTCAGAGATGACCACCCCCAAATCCTTCTCTTCTGAAGTCTTTGCTACCACAGAACTGCCAATACGATAGTCAGATTGAGGGTTTCTTTTCCCCAAGTGCATTATTTTACATTTGGAAACATTGAACTGAAGTTTCCATTGTTTTGACCACTTATCTAATAGTGCCAAATCATTCTCCATATTACAGACACCTCCTGGAACATCAACCCTATTACACACTTTTGTGTCATCAGCAAACAAGCAAACCTTCCCTGCCAAGCCTTCCCTTATGTCACTTACAAATATGTTGAACAGAACAGGGCCCAGAACAGATCCTTGTGGCACTCCACTTGTAACCAGTCTCTGCTCAGAATACACTCCATTAACAACAACCCTCTGGTTTCTGTCCTTCAGCCAACTGCAGATCCACTGAACTATCCAGGGGTTAAGTCCAATTCTTGATAATTTATCTATCAGCTCTTTATGGGGAACTGTATCGAAAGCTTTACTGAAATCCAGGTAGGCGATATCCACAGCACCACCTTCATCCAGCACTTTAGTTACATAGTCAAAGAAATCAATGAGATTAGTCTGACAGGATCGGCCCTCAGTGAAGCCATGCTGGTTTGGGTCCATCAGGTTGTTTTTTGTTAGATGGTCAATTATCTTCTTCTTTAGAAGAGTCTCCATCATTTTTACCACTACAGATGTCAGGCTGACTGGCCTGTAGTTACTAGCTTCTTCTTTACTACCCTTCTTGTGAATGGGTACAACATTGGCCATTCTCCAATCATCAGGAACTTCTCCCGTAAGAAGGGACTGGTTATACAGATTAGTCAGGGGGCCAACTATGACAGATCGGAGTTCTTTAAGAACTCTAGGGTGGATTCCATCCGGACCCATCGCTTTATTTGACTTTAGCCGGACAAGTTCCTCTAGAACATCGGCCTCTGAAAACACTGGGGCTAAAATTATACAACTAGAGGCAATGCTGTGTTCAGCCATTTTCTGATTATGAGGGCCGCCGTCTGAAAAAACTGAGCAGAAGTAGTTATTCAGATGGTCAGCGACCGCCTTTTCCTCTTCTATATACTGATTTTTTCCGTTGTTAATTTTTGTAATCCCGCAGTTTTTCTTCTTCCTGTCACTGATATATCTGAAGAAGGTTTTATTCCCCTTCTTAACAGATTTGGCCATTTCTTCCTCTTTTGAGGCTTTAGCAGCATTTATCATCTGTTTAGTCTTCTTCTGTATAGTTTTATACCCTTCTCTGTCCGCTTCACTTCCAGTCTCTTTATATCTCTTATAGGCAGACTTTTTATCTTTCACTATAGCTCTTACCTCTCTAGTAAACCATAGTGGATTTCTCTTTCTTTTCCTCTTGCTAATTTGTCTAACATGTAATCTTGTTGCCTTTAAGAGGACTTCTTTGAGTGTCTTCCACTGAGTACTCACTCTCGGTGTTTTATCCCTAACCCCTAAGTCTGATTATGTACCCTATACACTAACACTATCCCTAACCACTAAATCTGATTCTGTACCCTATACACTAACACTATCCCTAACCACTAAATCTGATTCTGTTCCCTATATACTAATACTATCCCTAACCACTAAGTCTGATTCTGTTCCCTATATACTAATACTATCCCTAAGCGCTAAGTGTGATTCTGTACCCTATACACTAACACTATCCCTAACCGCTAAGTCTGATTCTGTACCCTATACACTAATACTATCCCTAACCACTAAATCTGATTCTGTACCCTATACACTAATACTATCCCTACCCACTAAGTCTGAATCTGTACCCTATACACTAACACTATCCCTAACCACTAAATCTGATTCTGTTCCCTATATACTAATACTATCCCTAAGCGCTAAGTGTGATTCTGTACCCTATACACTAACACTATCCCTAACCGCTAAGTCTGATTCTGTACCCTATACACTAACACTATCCCTACCCACTAAGTCTGATTCTGTTCCCTATACACTAATACTATCTCTAACCGCTAAGTCTGATTCTGTTCCCTATACACTAATACTATCCCTAACCACTAAGTGTGATTATGTACCCTATACACTAACACTATCCCTAACCACTAAGTGTGATTATATACCCTATACACTAATACTATCCCTAACCACTAAGTGTGATTCTGTTCCCTGTACACTAATACTATCACTAACCGCTAAGTCTGATTCTGTACCCTATACACTAATTATATCCCTAACCACTAAGTGTGATTATGTACCCTATACACTAATACTATCCCTAACCACTAAGTCTGATTCTTTACCCTATACACTAATACTATTCCTAACCGCTAAGTCTGATTCTGTACCCTAAACACTAATACTATCCCTAACCACTAAGTCTGATTCTGTACCCTATACACTAATACTATCCCTAACCACTAAGTGTGATTATGTATCCTATACACTAATACTATCCCTAACCGCTAAGTGTGATTCTGTACCCTATACACTAATACTATCCCTAACCACTAAGTCTGATTCTGTACCCTATACACTAATACTATCCCTAACCACTAAGTGTGATTATGTACCCTATACACTAATATTATCCCTAACCACTAAGTCTGATTCTGTACCCTATACACTAATACTATTCCTAACCACTAAGTCTGATTCTGTACCCTATACACTAATACTATCCCTAACCACTAAGTCTGATTCTGTACCCTATACACTAATACTATCCCTAACCACTAAGTGTGATTATGTACCCTATACACTAATATTATCCCTAACCACTAAGTCTGATTCTGTACCCTATACACTAATATTATCCCTAACCACTAAGTCTGATTCTGTACCCTATACACTAATACTATCCCTAACCACTAAGTCTGATTCTGTACCCTATACACTAATACTATCCCTAACCACTAAGTGTGATTCTGTACCCTATACACTAATACTATCCCTAACCACTAAGTCTGATTCTGTACCCTATACACTAATACTATCCCTAACCACTAAGTGTGATTATGTACCCTATACACTAATATTATCCCTAACCACTAAGTCTGATTCTGTACCCTATACACTAATACTATCCCTAACCACTAAGTGTGATTATGTATCCTATACACTAATACTATCCCTACCCACTACGTCTGATTCTGTACCCTATACACTAATACTATCCCAAACCGCTAAGTCTGATTCTGTACCCTATACACTAACACTATCCCTAACCCCTAAGTGTGATTCTGTACCCTATACACTAATACTATCCTAACCACTAAGTCTGTTTCTGTACCCTATACACTAATACTATCCCTAACCACTAAGTCTGATTCTGTACCCTATACACTAATACTATCCCTAACCACTAAGTCTGATTCTGTACCCTATACACTAATACTATCTCTAACCGCTAAGTCTGATTCTGTACCCTATACACTAATACTATCCCTAACCGCTAAGTCTGATTCTGTACCCTATACACTAATACTATCCCTAACCACTAAGTCTGATTCTGTACCCTATACACTAATACTATCTCTAACCGCTAAGTCTGATTCTGTACCCTATACACTAATACTATCCCTAACCGCTAAGTCTGATTCTGTACCCTATACACTAATACTATCTCTAACCGCTAAGTCTGATTCTGTTCCCTATACACTAATACTTTCCCTAACCGCTAAGTCTGATTCTGTACCCTATACACTAACACTATCCCTAACCGCTAAGTCTGAATCTGTACCCTATACACTAATACTATTCCTAACCACTAAGTCTGATCCTTTACCCTATACACTAATACTATCCCTAACCACTAAGTCTGATTCTGTACCCTATACACTAATACTATCCCTACACACTAAGTCTGAATGTGTACCGTATACACTAATACTATCCCTAACCACTAAGTCTGATTCTGTTCCCTATACACTAACACTATCCCTAACCACTAAGTCTGATTCTGTACCCTATACACTAACACTATCCCTAACCGCTAAGTCTGATTCTGTACCCTATACACTAACACTATCCCTAACCACTAAGTCTGTTTCTGTACCCTATACACTAATAATATCCCTAACCACTAAGTCTGATTCTGTACCCTATACATGAATACTATCCCTAACCGATACGTCTGATTCTGTACCCTATACACTAATACTATTCCTAACCACTAAGTCTGATCCTATACCCTATACACGAATACTATCCCTACCCACTAAGTCTGAATCTGTACCGTATACAATAATACTATCCCTAACCACTAAGTCTGATTCTGTTCCCTATACACTAATACTATCCCTAACCACTAAGTCTGATTCTGTACCCTATACACTAATACTATTCCTAACCACTAAGTCTGATTCTGTACCCTATACACTAATACTATCACTAACCACTAAGTCTGATTCTGTACCCTATACACTAATACTATTCCTAACCACTAAGTCTGATCCTATACCCTATACACTAATACTATCCCTAACCGCTAAGTCTAATTCTGTACCCTATACACTAACACTATCCCTAACCACTAAGTCTGATTCTGTACCCTATACACTAATACTATCCCTAACCGCTAAGTCTGATTCTGTACCCTATACACTAATACTATTCCTAACCACTAAGTCTGATCCTATACCCTATACACTAATACTATCCCTAACCACTAAGTCTGATTCTGTACCCTATACACTAATACTATTCCTAACCACTAAGTCTGATCCTATACCCTATACACTAATACTATCCCTAACCACTAAGTCTGATTCTGTACCCTATACACTAATACTACCCCTAACCACTAAGTCTGATTCTGTACCCTATACACTAACACTATCCCTAACCCCTAAGTTTGATTCTGTACCCTATACACTAACACTATCCCTAACCGCTAAGTCTGATTCTGTACCCTATACACTAACACTATCCCTAACCGCTAAGTCTGAATCTGTAGCCTATACACTAACACTATCCCTAACTGCTAAGTCTGATTCTGTACCCTATACACTAATACTATCCCTAACCTCTAAGTCTTATTCTGTACCCTATACACTAATACTATCCCTAACCTCTAAGTCTGATTCTGTACCCTATACACTAATACAATCCCTAACCACTAAGTCTGATTCTGTACCCTATACACTAACACTATCCCTAACCGCTAAGTCTGATTCTGTACCCTATACACTAACACTATCCCTAACCGCTAAGTCTGAATCTGTAGCCTATACACTAACACTATCCCTAACCGCTAAGTCTGATTCTGTACCCTATACACTAATACTATCCCTAACCTCTAAGTCTTATTCTGTTCCCTATACACTAATACTATCCCTAACCACTAAGTCTGATTCTGTACCCTATACACTAACACTATCCCTAACCGCTAAGTCTGATTCTGTACCCTATACACTAACACTATCCTAACCGCTAAGTCTGATTCTGTACCCTATACACTAATACTATACCTAACCACTAAGTCTGATTCTGTACCCTATACACTAACACTATCCCTACCCACTAAGTCTGATTCTGTACCCTATACACTAACACTATCCTAACCGCTAAGTCTGATTCTGTTCCCTATACACTAATACTATCCCTAACCGCTAAGTCTGATTCTGTAACCTATACACTAACACTATCCCTAACCACTGTGATTCTGTACCCTATACACTAATACTATCCCTAACCGCTAAGTGTGATTCTGTTCCTTATACACTAATACTATCCCTAACCACTAAGTCTGATTCTGTACCCTATACACTAATACTATCCCTAACCACTAAGTCTGATTCTGTTCCCTATACACTAATACTATCCCTAACCACTAAGTCTGATTCTGTACCCTATACACTAATACTATCCCTAACCACTAAGTCTGATTCTGTTCCCTATACACTAATACTATCTCTAACCACTAAGTCTGATTCTGTACCCTATACAGTAATACTATCCCTAGCCACTAAGTCTGATTCTGTACCCTATACACTAATACTATCCCTAACCACTAAGTCTGATTCTGTACCCTATACACTAATACTATTCCTAACCACTAAGTCTGATCCTATACCCTATACACTAATACTATCCCTAACCACTAAGTCTGATTCTGTACCCTATACACTAATACTATCCCTAACCACTAAGTCTGATTCTGTACCCTATACACTAATACTACCCCTAACCACTAAATCTGATTCTGTACCCTATACACTAACACTATCCCTAACCCCTAAGTTTGATTCTGTACCCTATACACTAACACTATCCCTAACCGCTAAGTCTGATTCTGTACCCTATACACTAACACTATCCCTAACCGCTAAGTCTGAATCTGTAGCCTATACACTAATACTATCCCTAACCACTAAATCTGCTTCTGTACCCTATACACTAATACTATCCCTAACCACTAAGTCTGATTCTGTACCCTATACACTAATACTATCCCTAACTGCTAAGTCTGATTCTGTACCCTATACACTAATACTATACCTACCCACTAAGTCTGAATCTGTACCCTATACACTAACACTATCCCTAACCACTAAATCTGATTCTGTACCCTATACACTAACACTATCCCTAACCCCTAAGTTTGATTCTGTACCCTATACACTAACACTATCCCTAACCGCTAAGTCTGATTCTGTACCCTATACACTAACACTATCCCTAACCGCTAAGTCTGAATCTGTAGCCTATACACTAATACTATCCCTAACCACTAAATCTGCTTCTGTACCCTATACACTAATACTATCCCTAACCACTAAGTCTGATTCTGTACCCTATACACTAATACTATCCCTAACTGCTAAGTCTGATTCTGTAACCTATACACTAATACTATACCTAACCACTATGTCTGATTCTGTACCCTATACACTAACACTATCCCTAACCGCTAAGTCTGATTCTGTAGCCTATACACTAACACTATCCTAACCACTATGTCTGATTCTGTACCCTATACACTAATACTATCCCTAACCACTAAATCTGATTCTGTACCCTATACACTAATACTATCCCTAACCACTAAATCTGCTTCTGTACCCTATACACTAATACTATCCCTAACCACTAAGTCTGATTCTGTACCCTATACACTAATACTATCCCTAACCACTAAGTGTGATTATGTACCCTATACACTAATACTATCCCTAACCACTAAGTTTGAATCTGTACCCTATACACTAATACTATCCCTAACAGCTAAGTCTGATTCTGTACCCTATACACTAATACTATCCCTAACCGCTAAGTCTGATTCTGTACCCTATACACTAACACTATCCCTAACCGCTAAGTCTGATTCTGTACCCTATACACTAACACTATCCACAAGCCTAATCACTAACCCTGACTCTCTAGCGTTTTACCTGTCCACTAGGGGAGTGTGACTCCATCACTAATAAGTAAGCGTCTCTAATGTTATCCCTAACCTAATCTGAGTTTAAAGAGGAACTACCACCCAATAATAACATTGCATCACATAATTGCCCATCTGGTGACTAGCTGCTCAGTAGTTCTAGTTGCCAGAATTATTACTGATTAAAGAGAAATCGCTATTCTTCCAAGACTGACAGCAGGACGGAGCCCGGACATCTTGTCATTGTGACGTCCTCACGCCTGCGCTGTCAGCCCAGCCGGTTCTAGGAGGCGTTGCTAGGAGCCGCCCGGATGCAAAAGGGACTCACATCGGAGGCCCGTGGACATATTGCCATAGTGACATCCGCGCGCCTGCGGATAATAGAGATTTCTTTTTAATCTATATATATATAAGAGAAAGGCTCATTGCATAATTTATGTCTCCTCAGGAGACACACACTCCCAGGGGTGGCAATAAGGAGGGGTTACTGTTCCCATTGGGTGATTCAATGGGGGTGTGATTTTCACACCAATTGCAGTGGCCGAAGGGAGTTGGCCCACCCCCACTATGCAGCCCACCCACCACTATCATAGTCAGAAAAAAACAATATGGCCGCCACTTGATCTTACACCACAAATACACACATGTCCCACTCACACAGCATCAAACTCACACACATGCCCCACTCACACACACACATGCCCCACTCACACACACAAAAGCCAGAAAGAAATATGGCTGACACACAGTCACTCACCCTGACTCCCAGTGGCCTCAGCAGGACCTGTACTACAGCCACTGAGGAACAAAATGGCACTCAAAGGGTTAAGGTAGGTCCTCATTGCTCAGTTATTTCTTCACTGTCATCATTTGCCATGCAAGACACAGGACAGACAACCATCAGATTCACACTTAACCCACTGACTGCCACAGGGTTGTGTATCAAGCTTTACCCCTCAGGAAGTGTGTTCAAACCACTCACACTGTAAACTTGCATTTCCCTCCCACTTCTCCTCCTTCCCCAGCCTATTACTAGCACTTTTCCACATTTATGTTAAGCCCTGCCCCCTACTCGCAATCAAGCCCTGCCCACTTTTAATCCAAACAGCCGCATTGCTCTCTCCACATCAGCACCACATGAGGGACTCCACAAGTAAAAGTTCCCAGGTATTACACACACATGCCCCACTCACACACCACCACCACACACACACAAAGATAGAAAGAAATATGGCTGACACACAGTCACTCACCCTGACTCCCAGTGGCCTCAGCAGGACCTGTACTACAGCTACTGAAGTGTGCTACAGCACCAGGGGAACAAAATGGCACTCAAAGGGTTAAGGTAGGTCCTCATTTCTCAATTATTTCTTCACGGTCATCATTTGCCATGCAAGACACAGGACAGACAGCCATCAGGTACACACTTAACCCACTGACTGCCACAGGGTTGTGTATCAAGTTTTACCCCTCAGGGAGTGTGTGTTCAACCCCCTCACACTGCAAACTTGCATTTCCCTCCCACCTCTCCTCCTTCCCCAGCCTATTACTAACACTTTTCCACATTTATGTTAAGCCCTGCCCCTACTCGCGATTAAGCCCCACCCACTTTTAACCCAGATTGCCCCATTGCTTTCTCCACATCAGCACCACATCACTCCCTTCCAGGGACTCCACAAGTAAAAGTTCCCAAGTATGAATACACTTCCCACTGTTATCTCTGACATGCCTCTCTATACATTAACCATTTGAGTGCCAGAGGGGTGCACAACTCATGCACACGTGTTTCTGCGCATATATGTTGCGTGTCTGTGTGTGTGTGTGTGTGTGTGTGTGTGTGTGTGTACATCTCTGTTACATATTTGTGTGCATGTGTGCATCTCCGGTATGTGTGTGCATGTCTCTGCCGCTCACTGTGTGTATGTGTCTGCCTGTGTGTTGCATATGTCTGTGTTTATCAGTGTGTCTACATTTCACACACGTGCGCCCAACACCGTCCCACATTGGTAGTGTGTATATATATAAGAGAGAAAACCTGCGTCCCCTGCCACACACACACCCAGGGGCGGCTGTAAGGAACAGTTAGCCTGCCCCCCAACATCAGCCTTAACCTAGGCTGACCAGACCTCACCTTTAACTGGGGACGCATAGGAAAAATGCATACTGCAGGACTGCTTTCATTTCAGTGAAGTACTGCAAAATGGCTATTTCCTATGTGTCCCCGGTTAAAGGTGAGATCTGGTCAGCCTACCTTAACCCTTTGAGTGTCAGAGGGGTACGCATACATTGCAATGCATTGCGTACCTCTCTGGCAGTCAGAGGGTTAGCCCTCTCCTCCACAACTCACCTACTGCTACATCACTTCTCTCGACTTACAACTCCTACAGTAAACAACTCATGGCACAATACTATAACCCACCAACCAGCAGCTCCCATTTTGCTGGGGAGCCACACATTGATCACTTCTTTCAAAGACACACTGGGACACTCAGAGTCAGCTGGGGAATAGGTTAGAACACACAAATCTTCAGTTTCCATGCTAAGAACTGTGGCTGATGGACTCACTTTGTTTCAATTTAACCCTTTGAGTGCTGTTGAAATGCCTCGGATACCTCTGGCAATCAGAGGCTTAAGCCCATTAACCCTTGGAGTACCAGAGATGATGTGCAGCACATTGCTCTGCGTACCTCTATCACTCAAAGGGTTAATATCTGTTTGGAAAGCTTCCACATTTGAGTATTGTGCAGCCCACTCTTTCCTCACAAGTGGCCCACAGGGTTAAACTGATTTCTTTGAAAATGTCCATTGATTTCAATGAGACTATTAATTCCATAAATGCTACAAGCAATGCAAACACATTGCCAAAGCAACGCGTTGGGGACCATTGTAGCATTCAAGGGGTTAAAGCCCCATTTATGTCAACACGATTTTCCTGAATTTTCAATTCAACCCTATGGTGTCAGTTTTTTTTGAGTTGCACCCTTTATCTTGATACATAAGGCCCATATAGTTATACTCTTACCCCATTAATTTAAACCCATTTATACGTTTGGCTCTTGCAACAGCTGACTGTGCACTGTGATCTGTGAGGCTGATGCACTAACACAAAGAGGAACAATTCATCTGTACCATACAGAACAAATACAATGCTTTGCTGACCTCTCTAGCGTTGAAGAAGTTAAAACGCCCATTTCAATAAATGGGTATTGCTTCCTGTGCTGCTGTTACTTTTCCACAAAATTCCACCACTTTCCTTAGTATATGAGCCTTCCTGTTTTGAAGCCTATTAGCTGTTAGGGGTCCCTCTATTGATCCCTTGCCTACGGCCCATGGACAAATAATCCGGTTCTGTCCCAGCTGACCACCACGGCCCACTAATGCAAGGAGCGCCCAACATGTGTCACATATTCCTTTCACTGCCAGAGGACTAAACAACTCATTACACAGCAATGTGTTGCATACCTCTCTCACACTCAGAGATAAAGTGCTTCACTCCAACCAACTGCTACACTAGGTGTGTATAATGCAGTAACCCTACAGCCCTGTATTTCATGTCTACTTCACTGTCTATGTATAGTCATTTCTCCCCCTCACCCATTACTTTACTTTAACACTTCACTGTCCCTCTTCTCCTCAATCTCTCATCTCCTCCTCCCTTGTCATCCCCACTCACCTATCCCCTTGCCATAGTCCCAATCTCGCCTTTTTACTCCCACATCACTATTACATTATCTATCACTGCATCTGTCACTTAACCCTCTGTCTGCCAACCTATTTCTTCAAATGTACTGCAGTATCCACTACTGTAATCTAAATTATTCCTTTACTCACAAACATCTTTTCACTGTGACCTTCTACAAGTAACACAGCACACTGACTTCAACTGTAAGGATGCAGGGCCTTATTCATCAAGTAACACAGCACACTGACTTCAACTGTAAGGATGCAGGGCCTTATTCATCAAGTAACACAGCACACTGACTTCTACTGTAAGGATGCAGGGTCTTATTCATCAAGTAACACAGCACACTCACTTCAACTGTAAGGATGCAGGGCCTTATTCATCAAGTAACATAGCACACTGACTTCAACTGTAAGGATACAGGGCCTTATTCATCAAGTAACACAGCACAATCACTTCAACTGTAAGGATACAGGGCCTTATTCATCAAGCTGAAGAGCTGCAATTAAAACATTTTTTACAAATCTTATCAGCATATCTACATCACCACTGCGTCTGTCACACACTGTCTACAAATGTGACATACGTCCATGTATGTGTGTGTCTCTCTGTAGGTATGCGTTTCACAGTGTGTGACACGCTCTGTCTCTTTAAGTGCGTGTCTGTAACACTGCATATTTGTGTTTCACACAATGTCTCTCTGTGTAAATAATATGACGGGTAACGCCGTCCCACATTGCTAGTACATTCCTAACAGTAAAGTCTAACCTTATACACTATCACTAAACCTTCACTGGCTGACTTGCCTTCACTGCCACCCTGGAACACAAATCCCTGAGTTAAAAACTGAATTTTATTCCCTTAATCCAGGCATATTTATATAGTATCCACATTAGCAGGTAATTCAGATATTATCCTTATGTCTGACTTTAGAAGTAACAAGTATCCCCTGGAAAACATTACCTGGTTGTTGAACATTTTTCAGTGGTAAATTCACAAACTTCAGGTCCGCGTACGTTACATTCATCGCCATGTTTAGTAGACAAGTGCAGGTCTGAAGTCTGTCTGTTTTACTAGAAGGGGAAGAAAGAAAATAAAACCACAGACTGTTTATTAATAGAGGGAAATAATCTGGGTGTTTCACTGCCCAGATGTGCTCGGTCAGGCAGCGATTTGACAAGTATTTTGTGTCATTTTCCAGTCCACGCTGATGAGAATTACACTTCTGTACACAGAGCGGAAAGATGGCCATTCTGGGGACATGAATAATCATTGTCCAAGTTCCTGTTTATTTACTGTAAAAGCTCATGTATAATTATCACAATTTTGCACCTTTTCAACTTATGTGACGCGGGGGGTGGGTGTATTATACACAAGAGAAAAGCTAAAAAAAAAAAAAAAAAATATATATATATATATATATATATATATATATATATATATATATATATATATATCCTGATGCCTGCTCCCCTCCACACCCCACCTCTATATGCTCCCACCTTCCCCTCCCTCTACTCACCCCCTCCGGAGGCATCTGGGACATCTAGGAAGTGGGCATAATGCTTGCATTTGCCTACTGCTTCCCACATCCCTCTGTGAGGACCTGTATTAATTTAAGATAATGCTACTGCCCTTTGAGTTCCTGTAGGTCCTAGCAGGGTACTACTGCACTTTCAGGGAACAGAGGTCTAGGCACTGGATCTATGGTAGTGCCCCATGAAGACCTTCAGGTCCTCATTATCTGGACTTAATACAGGTCTTCACAGGGGAGGCGGGAAGAGGGAAGAAAATGCAAGTATGACACCCACTGCACAGATATCCCAGATGCCTACATTGGGATGAGTAGAGGAGGGGATGGTGGAAGCATATTGAGGTGAGTAGAGGGAGGAGAAGGAGGGAGCATATTGAGGTGAGTAGAGGGAGGGGAAGGTGGAAGCATATTGAGGTGAGTAGAGGGAGGGGAAGGTGGAAGCATATTGAGGTGAGTAGAGGGAGGGGAAGGTGGGATCATATTGAGGTGAGTAGAGGGAGGGGAAGGTGGAAGCATAATGAGTTGAGTAGATGGAGTGGAAGGTGGAAGCATATTGAGTTGAGTAGATGGAGGGGAAGGTGGAAGCATAATGAAGTGAGTAGAGGGAGGGGAAGGTGGGAGCATATTGAGGTGAGTAGAGGGAGGGGAAGGCGGGAGCATATTGAGGTGAGTAGAGGGAGGGGAAGGTGGGAGCATATTTAGGTGAGTGGAGGGAGGGGAAGGTGGGATCATATTGAGGTGAGTAGAGGGAGGGGAAGGTGGAAGCATATTGAGGTGAGTAGAGGGAGGGGAAGGAGGGAGCATATTGAGGTGAGTAGAGGGAGGGGAAGGCAGGAGCATAATGAAGTGAGTAGAGGGAGGGGAAGGTGGAAGCATATTGAGGTGAGTAGAGGGAGGGGAAGGTGGGAGCATATTGAGGTGAGTGGAGGAAGGGGAAGGTGGAAGCATAATGAAGTGAGTAGAGGGAGGGGAAGGTGGAAGCATATTGAGGTGAGTAGAGGGAGGGGAAGGTGGGAGCATATTGAGGTGAGTAGAGGGAGGGGAAGGTGGAAGCATAATGAAGTGAGTAGAGGGAGGGGAAGGTGGAAGCATAATGAAGTGAGTAGAGGGAGGGGAAGGTGGGATCATATTGAGGTGAGTAGAGGGAGGGGAAGGTGGGATCATATTGAGGTGAGTAGAGGGAGGGGAAGGTGGGAGCATATTGAGGTGAGTGGAGGGAGGGGAAGGTGGAAGCATAATGAAGTGAGTAGAGGGAGGGGAAGGTGGGAGCATATTGAGGTGAGTGGAGGGAGGGGAAGGTGGAAGCATAATGAAGTGAGTAGAGGGAGGGGAAGGTGGAAGCATATTGAGGTGAGTAGAGGGAGGGGAAGGTGGAAGCATAATGAAGTGAGTAGAGGGAGGGGAAGGTGGAAGCATATTGAGGTGAGTAGAGGGAGGGGAAGGCGGGAGCATAATGAAGTGAGTAGAGGGAGGGGAAGGTGGAAGCATATTGAGGTGAGTAGAGGGAGGGGAAGGTGGAAGCATAATGAAGTGAGTAGAGGGAGGGGAAGGTGGAAGCATATTGAGGTGAGTAGAGGGAGGGGAAGGCGGGAGCATATTGAGGTGAGTAGAGGGAGGGGAAGGTGGAAGCATAATGAAGTGAGTAGAGGGAGGGGAAGGTGGAAGCATATTGAGGTGAGTAGAGGGAGGGGAAGGTGGAAGCATAATGAAGTGAGTAGAGGGAGGGGAAGGTGGAAGCATATTGAGGTGAGTAGAGGGAGGGGAAGGCGGGAGCATATTGAGGTGAGTAGAGGGAGGGGAAGGTGGGAGCATATTGAGGTGAGTAGAGGGAGGGGAAGGTGGGAGCATATTGAGGTGAGTGGAGGGAGGGGAAGGTGGGAGCATATTGAGGTGAGTAGAGGGAGGGGAAGGTGGAAGCATATTGAGATGAGTAGAGGGAGGGGAAGGTGGAAGCATAATGAAGTGAGTAGAGGGAGGGGAAGGTGGAAGCATATTGAGGTGAGTAGAGGGAGGGGAAGGCGGGAGCATATTGAGGTGAGTAGAGGGAGGGGAAGGTGGGAGCATATTGAGGTGAGTAGAGGGAGGGGAAGGTGGGAGCATATTGAGGTGAGTGGAGGGAGGGGAAGGTGGGAGCATATTGAGGTGAGTAGAGGGAGGGGAAGGTGGGAGCATATTGAAGTGAGCAGAGGGAGGGGAAGGTGGAAGCATATTGAGGTGAGTAGAGGGAGGGGAAGGTAGAAGCATATTGAGGTGACTAGAGGTAGGGGAAGGTGGAAGCATATTGAAGTGAGTAGATTGAGGGGAAGGTGGGAGCATAATGAAGTGAGTAGAGGGAGGGGAAGGTGGGAGCATAATGAAGTGAGTAGAGGGAGGGGAAGGTGGAAGCATATTGAGGTGAGTAGAGGGAGGGGAAGGCGGGAGCATATTGAGGTGAGTAGATGGAGTGGAAGGTGGAAGCATATTGAGGTGAGTAGAGGGAGGGGAAGGTGGGATCATATGAGGTGAGTAGAGGGAGGGGAAGGTGGAAGCATATTGAGGTGAGTAGATGGAGGGGAAGGTGGAAGCATATTGAGGTGAGTAGAGGGAGGGGAAGGTGGAAGCATAATGAAGTGAGTAGAGGGAGGGGAAGGCAGGAGCATATTGAGGTGAGTAGAGGGAGGGGAAGGTAGGAGCATATTGAGGTGAGTAGAGGGAGGGGAAGGTAGAAGCATAATGAAGTGAGTAGAGGGAGGGGAAGGTGGGATCATATTGAGGTGAGTAGATTGAGGAGAAGGTGGAAACATAATGAGTTGAGTAGATGGAGTGGAAGGTGGAAGCCTATTGAGTTGAGTAGATGGAGGGGAAGGTGGAAACATAATGAAGTGAGTAGAGGGAGGGGAAGGTGGAAGCATATTGAGGTGAGTAGATGGAGGGGAAGATGGAAGCATATTGAGGTGAGTAGAGGGAGGGGAAGGTGGAAGCATATTGAGGTGAGTAGATTTAGGGGAAGGCAGGAGCATATTGAGGTGAGTAAAGGGAGGGGAAGGTGGAAGCATATTGAGGTGAGTAGATTTAGGGGAAGGCAGGAGCATATTGAGGTGAGTAAAGGGAGGGGAAGGTGGAAGCATATTGAAGTGAGTAGATGGAGGGGAAGGTGGAAGCATATTGAGGTGAGTAGAGGGAGGGGAAGGCAGGAGCATATTGAGGTGAGTAGAGGGAGGGGAAGGTAGAAGCATATTGAGGTGAGTAGATTGAGGGGAAGGTGGAAGCATAATGAAGTGAGTAGAGGGAGGGGAAGGTGGAAGCATATTGAAGTGAGTAGAGGGAGGGGAAGGTGGGAGCATATTGAGGTGAGTAGAGGGAGGGGAAGGTGGGATCATATTGAGGTGAGTAGAGGGAGGGGAAGGTGGAAGCATATTGAGGTGAGTAGAGGGAGGGGAAGGTGGAAGCATAATGAGGTGAGTAGAGGGAGGGGAAGGTGGAAGCATATTGAAGCGAGTAGAGGGAGCGGAAGGTGGAAGCATATTGAGGTGAGTAGAGGGAGGAGAAGGTGTAAGCATATTGAGGTGAGTAGAGGGAGGGGAAGGCAGGAGCATATTGAGGTGAGTAGAGAGAGGGGAAGGCAGGAGCATATTGAGGTGAGTAGATGGAGGGGAAGGCAGGAGCATATTGAGGTGAGTAGAGGGAGGGGAAGGTGGAAGCATATTGAGGTGAGTAGAGGGAGGGGAAGGAGGGAGCATATTGAGGTGAGTAGAGGGAGGGGAAGGAGGGAGTATATTGAGGTGAGTAGGGGGAGGGGAAGGTGGAAGCATATTGAGGTGAGTAGAGGGAGGGGAAGGTGGAAGCATATTGAGTTGAGTAAAGGGAGAGGAAGGTGGAAGCATATTGAGATGAGTAGAGGGAGGGGAAGGCAGGAGCATATTGAGTTGAGTAGAGGAAGGGGAAGGTGGAAGCATATTGAAGTGAGTAGAGGGAGGGGAAAGTGGAAGCATATTGAGGTGAGTAGAGGGAGGGGAAGGTGTAAGCATATTGAGTTGAGTAGAGGGAGGGGAAGGTGGGAGCATATTGAGGTGAGTAGAGGGAGGAGAAGGCAGGAGCATATTGAGGTGAGTAGAGGGAAGGGAATGAGGGAGCATATTGAGGTGAGTAGAGAGAGGGGAAGGCAGGAGCATATTGAGGTGAGTAGAGGGAGGGGAAAGAGGGAGCATATTGAGGTGAGTAGATGGAGGGGAAGGTGGAAGCATATTGAGGTGAGTAGAGGGAGGGGAAGGTGGAAGCATATTGAGGTGAGTAGAGGGAGGGGAAGGTGGGAGTATATTGAGGTGAGTAGAGGGAGGGGAAGGTGGAAGCATACTGAACTGAGTAGATGGAGGGGAAGGTGGGAGTATATTGAGGTGAGTAGAGGGAGGGGAAGGTTGGAGCATATTTAGTTGAGTAGAGGGAGGGGAAGGTGGGAGCATATTGAGGTGAGTGGAGGGAGGGAAAGGTGGGAGCATATTGAGGTGAGTAGAGGGAGGGGAAGGTTGGAGCATATTGAAGTGAGCAGAGGGAGGGGAAGGTGGAAGCATATTGAGGTGAGTAGAGGGAGGAAAACAATAGTGAGTATTATACACTGGATTTTATGGGTTTACTAGCAATGTGGGACGGTGTTACCCGTAATATTATTTACACAGAGAGACATTGTGTGAAACAGAAATATGCAGTGTTACAGACACGCACTTAAAGAGACAGAGAGTGTCACACATTGTGAAACGCATACATACAGAGAGACACACACATACATGGACGTATGTCACATATGTAGACAGTGTGTGACAGACGCAGTGGTGATGTAGATATGCTAATAAGAGTTGTAAAAAATGTTTTAATTGCAGCTCTTCAGCTTGATGAATAAGGTCCTGTATCCTTACAGTTGAAGTGAGTGTGCTGTGTTACTTGATGAATAAGACCCTGTATCCTTACAGTTGAAGTGAGTGCGCTGTGTTACTTGGTGAATAAGGCCATGTATCCTTATAGTTGAAGTGAGTGAGCTGTGTTAATTGGTGAATAAGACCATGTATCCTTACAGTTGAAGTGAGTGTGCTGTGTTACGTGATGAATAAGGCCCGGTATCCTTACAGTTGAAGTGAGTGTGCTGTGTTACTTGGTGAATAAGGACTTGTATGTTTACAGCTGAAGTGAGTGTGCTATGTTACTTGATGAATAAGGCCCTGTATACTTACAGTTGAAGTGAGTGTGCTGTGTTACATGATGAATAAAACCCTGTATCCTTATAGTTGAAGTGAGTGAGATGTGCTACTTGATGAATAAGGCCCTGTATCCTTACAGTTGAAGTGAGTGTGCTGTGTTAATTGATGAATAAGGCCCTGTATCCTTATAGTTGAAGTGAGTGTGCTGTGTTACATGATGAATAAGACCCTGTATCCTTATAGTTGAAGTGAGTGTGCTGTGTTACTTGATGAATAAGGCCCTGTATCCTTAAAGTCGAAGTGAGTGACCTATTACTTGATGAATAAGGCCCTGTATCCTTACAGTTTAAGTGAGCGTGCTTTGTTACTTCATGAATAAGGCCCTGTATCCTTACAGTTGAAGTGAGTGTGCTGTGTTACTTGGTGAATAAGGCCCTGTATACTTACAGTTGAAGTGAGTGTGCTGTGTTACTTGGTGAATAAGGCCCTGTATCCTTACAGTTGAAGTGAGTGTGCTGTGTTACTTGGTGAATTAGGCCCTGTATCCTTACAGTTGAAGTGAGTGTCCTGTTACTTGATGAATAAGGCCCTGTATCCTTATAGTTTAAGTGAGTGTGCTGTTTTGCTTGATGAATAAGGCCTGTATCCTTACAGTTGAACTGAGTGTGCTGTGTTACTTGGTGAATAACGCCCTGTATCCTTATAGTTGAAGTGAGTGTGCTGTGTTACTTGATGAATAAAGCCCTGTATCCTTACAGTTGAAGTGAGTGACCTGTTTTACTAGATGAATAAGGCCCTGTATCCTTACAGTTGAAGTGAGTGTGCTGTGTTACTTGGTGAATAAGGCCCTGTATCCTTACAGTTGAAGTGAGTGTGCTGTGTTACTTGGTGAATTAGGCCCTGTATCCTTACAGTTGAAGTGAGTGTCCTGTTACTTGATGAATAAGGCCCTGTATCCTTATAGTTTAAGTGAGTGTGCTGTTTTGCTTGATGAATAAGGCCTGTATCCTTACAGTTGAACTGAGTGTGCTGTGTTACTTGGTGAATAACGCCCTGTATCCTTATAGTTGAAGTGTGTGTGCTGTGTTACTTGATGAATAAAGCCCT
The DNA here is from genome assembly GCA_037306005.1 of Rhinophrynus dorsalis. NCBI lineage: Eukaryota > Metazoa > Chordata > Amphibia > Anura > Rhinophrynidae > Rhinophrynus > Rhinophrynus dorsalis. The sequence goes on from CM074718.1 coordinate 700,906,269, forward strand.
GTATCCTTACAGTTGAAGTGAGTGACCTGTTTTACTAGATGAATAAGGCCCTGTATCCTTACAGTTGAAGTGAGTGTGCTGTGTTACTTGGTGAATAAGGCCCTGTATCCTTACAGTTGAAGTGAGTGTGCTGTTTTACTTGTTGAAGGTCACAGTGAGAAGATGTTTGTGAGTAAAGGAATAATTTAGATTACAGCAGTGGATACTGCAGCACATTTGAAGAAATAGATTGGCAGACAGAGGGTTAAGTGACAGAGGCAGTGATAGATAATGTAATGGTAATGTGGGAGTAAAATGGCAAGATTGGGACTATGGATGAATGTCAAGGGGATAGGTGAGTGGGGGTGACAAGGGAGGAGGAGATGAGAGATTGAGGAGAAGAGGGACAGTGAAGTGTTAAAGTAAAGTAATGGGTGAGGAGGAGAAATGACTATACATAGACAGTGAAGTAGACATGAAATACAGGGCTGTAGGGTTACTGCATTATACAGACATAGTGTAGCAGTTGGTTGGAGTGAAGCACTTTATCTCTGAGTGTGAGAGAGGTACGTAACACATTGCTGTGTAATGAGTTGTATAGTCCTCTGGCAGTGAAAGGGTTAAGTGACACATGTTGGGCGCTTATACACTATGTGGGAAAGCGTTGGGCGTCATGTTATGACAGTTGGGTGCATGTGTGAAATGTAGACACACTGATAAACACAGACATATGCAACACACAGGCAGACACATACACACAGTGAGCAGCAGAGACATGCACACAAATATGTAACAGAGATGTACACACACACACACACACACACAAACGCAACATATATGCGCAGAAACACATGCGTTCATGAGTTGTGCACCCCTCTGGCACTCAAAGGGTTAAGGTATAGAGAGGCATGTCAGAAAATCACGCCACTATTGAATCACCCAATGGGAGCAGTAACCCCTCCTTATTGTCGCCCCTGGGTGTGTGTGTCTCCTGAGGAGACATAAATTATGTTATGAGCCTTTCTCTTTTATATATATAGATTCAGATTTTATTCCTGTGAATCCCCTTCACAATACATTTCAGACGTCTCTAATATCCAGGAGATTAGACGCCCCATCTGAAGGGACAGACAAATTCACCTTGATGTGACTTTACTTAATGTGTAAGTGATAACATGTAAAGTCATAGAACCGGGTCACATACACTATATTATATCTTATCTTTACCCTTTTATGTCAGTGACAGGGAGCTGACTAAATGCATATCTAGAGAGCTTTCTGTGAGGGATTGTGATAGTACAATGGTAAAAAGATACAAAGCAAAAAGGACAGTGAAACAATATAGAAAAGCTGCCACTACAGATCAGGGGGAGCTCAGTGCTGCGGAGATAGTGTTACATTGTGTCATTACCCTTCACAGACTAAGACAGAAATATATGGAAACAGATAATTCAGTGAACTCACTCTCAGGACATAAGTGTTAAACAAATAAAAATCTAGGGAATTTGACTTTACATGTTGTAGATTTGCTGAATATTTAACATCAAAATAAGGTGGAACTGTCCCTTTAATCACTGGAGGTGTATATTTTTAACTTCACGGGAAGCTGGTTTTCGGCAGAATTACACAGGTCTTAGTAAACACGATGTAAACGGACCCAAGTCCATCATGGTACCCACATCCTTCCTGGCTCTAATATGTGTGTCTATTTACCACTGAAAGAACATCCTGTTTAACTGTTTGTCTTCCAGAAAATAAGGTATCCAACACAATACACTAGATGACTGGCTGGCACTGATAGGATTAACATACAATATGTCAGTGCTTAAAATCTGAAGTCCTTTGCTACAAGCCAGACCTGAAAAGTTACTCACCACTGCAAGCCATAACATACCGACCAGGGCTGAATTTTCACTTGCAATTGGCTAGTGGAGAGTGGAAATTTTGAGCACTACAGTATATAACCCCAGAATCCTTCTACTGTGCATCTTACACATCAGCAAGCATGGGATAATGTGTGAATAGCGCAATTATCATATATATGATATGTATGATAACGTATGGTATGTATACATATGATATGTATGATAACTTATGGTATATATACATATGATATATATGATAATGTATGGTATGTATACTTATGATATGTATGATAACTTATGGTATGTGTACGTATGATATGTATGACAACGTATGGTATGTATACGTATGATATGTATGATAACGTATGATAACGTATGGTATGTGTACGTATGATATGTATGATAATGTATGGTATGTATACGTATAATATGTATGATAACTTATGGTATATATATGTATGATATGTATGATAATGTATGATAACGTATGGTGTGTATATGTATGATAGTGTATGATAACGTATGGTATGTATATGTATGATATGTATGATAACGTATGGTATGTATATGTATGATATGTATGATAACATATGGTATGTATATGTATGATATGTATGATAACGTATGGTATGTATATGTATGATATGTATGATAACATATGGTATGTATACGTATGATATGTATGATAACATATGGTATGTATACGTATGATATGTATGATAACGTATGGTATGTATACGTATGATATGTATGATAATGTATGGTATGTATGCATATGTAACGGATCCTACCTGTTACTGAGCCCTTGTCTGGACCACAAACTATTTACTTAAAAACTATGGACCTTGTTGCCCTGCTTGGATGTAGCTGTGGGCTCTGGCATATGAACTGGCCAGCTATTGCCAGGAACAAAGACTTATAGTTATGAACATTGGTTTGTGTATTAAGTTTGGTTTTATGTATTTTCAAATATTGTATGTGTTTAATTGTACTTGTCCAATTTGAAGGTTTGTGCAATCACCAACTACCAGGTATGCAAATATCTTCCTTAGCTTAACATGGGAAATGGTAGGCAGACCAGTGATTGATCAAAGTTGGGGCAGGGCATTCAAAATAGTCAACCAAAGGCTCCAACCTTGGGCCACTGTCCCTAAGATGTGGATTATAGCAACTCCAGCCATTCACTATGTTGACCCCCTGCTGTGTGATAATCAAGCCATTGTGAACTGCAGTCACACCCCCTGCCATGTGGTAATTAGTTCACACCCTCAAGTCTTTGTTCAATCAAACCCATGTGTATCTGAAATGTAATCCTGTCTCAGTCATTGTATCTGTTAAGACCAGCTGTTGCTGGCTTTTGTCTGATGTGTTATGATATAATTATGTTCCCTATTGTATCAGATTCCCCATGTGATCCAATGTCCTGTAGTATGTATAAATATCTGTTGTCTTTGCCAATAAAGAGAGTTATGTTTTGGAGTGAACAAGGAGTCCTGGAGTCTTGTATTGCTTATGGTCTAAAGTATCCACTCTGATACCCATCTGCGCCAAGTATCCTGAATCGTTGACCACCTGCTGCCAGTTTCCTGCGTCCCAACTTCATATGCTGTCAGGCGGCGACGTGGACTCTTCCCTGCTTCCCTGCTTCCAGCGATCCTGCGGCTGTTTACAGTGACTGTCCATACTCCAACCGGTGCACCCGTCGGCGCTTATCTGGCGTCGATAGGGAGAGAACCAGGAACGACGGCGGAAGGCGACGCGTCCCTTCCCAGCTTCCGTTACAGCATATGATATGTATGATAATGTATGATAACGTATGGTATGTATATGTATGATATGTATGTATGGTATGTGTACGTATGATATGTATGATAACGTATGGTATGTATATGTATGATATGTATGTATGGTATGTGTACGTATGATATGTATGATAACGTATGGTATGTGTAAGTATGATATGTATGATAACGTATGGTATATATACGTATGATATGTATGATAACGTATGGTATGTGTATGTATGATATGTATGATAATATATGATAACGTATGGTATATATACGTATGATATGTATGATAACGTATGGTATGTGTATGTATGATATGTATGATAACGTATGGTATATATACGTATGATATGTATGATAACGTATGGTATGTGTATGTATGATATGTATGCTATGTATGAATAGCACAAGGGTGGGCACATCGGTCCAACAACTTGGGACTTGTGCCTTTTGTTGCCACCGTACACCAACACATTTGGTAACTTTATCTACCCATCTTGTCTTTTGTCTTCTTCGTGGGAATTTAGTGGAATCCATTTGAAAATCTGTTTGGTCCACTCCCTTCAGGTCTTCTAACTATGTATCCTTTCCATTTCAGGTGCTTTACTCTCTCACTTACATCACAGATCTGTGCTGACAGATGGTAAATTTGTCTTAAAGACAGTGCCACTAAGATTTCCAGATGCTTCTCATCCCAATGTAATTCATCTCTCAGGGTCTATCGTGGTGTTTACATCTGCTGACGTTTCCTGTCCAAGATAAACGTGTCCACTTCTAGTTCTTGTCTATCTACTGTGATTTCCTTTTGTAGCTTTTCAATGAGTTTTTGCAATTCTTCAGGACCATATAAATATCCTATATAATTATTTGCTAATTCGTATGTAACGCTGCGACATGCGTAGTAGACACTGCTGTGCGTGCTGCGGTCATGCGCAGTACAGATTGCCTGCGCCGCTCCGAAGGAGCGTCCAGCTCGGTATCAGCCGCGGCGCGTGCAGTCTCCACTGCGCGTGACTGGCCCGCGACCGAGTGCCAGTGGCACTGTGGCCCGTGTAACAGGCTGTTCAACTAGTATATATATAAAACAAACAGCTTACAGCGCTGTATCACTTCGTATTTAAAAATGTGTGTGTATGTATTAATAATACATGTTCAATTTTAATTGTATTTAGTGATAATTTTTAATATCTGTAAAGTGCTCTTATAAAAATAAGTGTACCTGAAGTGTGCAGCAAGGAATAAGGGGGTTCTCCAGTCCCCCAAAAGGTGCAAACACAAAAAAACTATAAACCTGCGCTCCTCCAGCTAAAGGGAAAAATAAAAAACGGGAAGAAATTTTGAGGCTCTAGTTGCCCACATTTTTGGCCAAAGAAGGGGGTAAGCTTGCCAACCGCACCAAGGTACCTCAAGTGTGGCAAGAACCTACACTGAATACTTGAGTCCCTATCTAAAAAAATAACAAAAAAATAATAAATCAATTAAAATTTTCCCAGAAGAGATGTTGCAGTAATGTGTTGTATAGTATACAGTCTGTGTATAAGGACTGGCACTATACAGTATAGAAGGGACAGTCCCTGTTAGTGGCCACTGAGGGCATGGGCTGAGAACCTCTGCTGTATAGTATACAGTCTGCATGTGTCTGTGTATAAGGACTGGCACTATACAGTATAGGAGGGACAGTCCCTGTTTGACACCCAAATCCCTCTGCTCCTCTATTTAGGAGATCACATTGTGTGGTGTATATACCAGTGTATCAGATTGCTCCACATCAATAAAACCCACAGTAATGTAGGTATAAACTTCTGTATATATCTGTTAAATTAGTCTGTGTAAAAAAAATACTTTCATCTTCTTCTAAATCATTCACTTACAGAAAGAGTAACTTAACCATTTCAATGCCAGAGGGGATGCAATGCATTGCTTGCCCCGTGGCATTCAAAGGGTTAAAAATTCTCTAAAACACACACCAGACACGCCCCCAGTAACACCACCTAAAACACAAGTGTCCCTCTTTGGCCATTTGAAATGTTGGGAGGTATGTTACTTACACTGCTCACACTGTATGTATGTAGGTTCTGCTTCTGTGTGTCACTGTTTGTGTATGTCAGTGCATGTGTGTGTGTATGTATGTGTGTTGCATGTGTCTCTGTCTATCACTGTGTGTCCCCCTGTATATGTGTGTGTGTTTGCACATGTGTCTGTGTATCACTGTGTGTACCTTTCTGACATGTACACCCTATGCTATATATCACTATCATAACATTTATTAAAACAACAACATTCCCTGCATAACATAACGGGCAACACGGTTCCGCATTGCTAGTATATATATATATATATATATATATATATATATATATATATATGTATGTATATGTATGTATATATATATATGTATATGTATGTGTATATGTATGTATATATTTATGTATGTGTATTTGTATTTATGTATATGTGTATTTGTGTTTATTTATATGTGTGTGTGTGTGTGTGTGTGATTGTATGTATGTATATGTGTGTGTATGTGTATATATGTATATGTGTGTGTATGTATATGTGTATATATACATATGTTCGTGTATGTAGGTATGTGCATATGTGTGTGTGTGTATATGTGTGTATATGTATGCATGTTTATGTGTACGTGTATATATATATATATATATATATGTATTATGAGTATATGGGTATGTCTGTATTTATGTATATGTGTGTGTGTATATGTGTGTGTGTGTGTGTATATCTGTGTGTGTGTATATGTATGTGTATGTGTGTATATATACATATGTGTGTGTATGTATGTATGTGTACATGTGTATGTATGTGTTATTGTGTGTATGTGTATGCATGTTTATGTATATGTGTATATATATATATATATATATATATATATATATATATATATATATACTAGCAATGTGGTACGGCGTTACCCGTCATATTATTTACACAGAGAGACATTGTGTGAAACACAAATATGCAGTGTTACAGATACGCACTTAAAGAGACAGAGCGTGTCACACACTGTGAAACGCATACCTACAAAGAGACACACACATACATGGATGTATGTCACATATGTAGACAGTGTGTGACAGACGCAGTGGTGATGTAGATATGCTGATAAGAGTTGTAAAGTTTTAATTGCAGCTCTTCAGCTTGATGAATAAGGCCCTGTATCCTTACAGTTGAAGTGAGTGTGCAGTGTTACTTGGTGAATAAGGCCCTGCATCCTTACAGTCGAAGTGAGTGTGCTGTGTTACTTGATGAATAAGGCCCTGCATCCTTACAGTTGAAGTCAGTGTGCTGTGTTACTTGATGAATAAGGCCCTGCATCCTTACAGTTGAAGTCAGTGTGCTGTGTTACTTGTAGAAGGTCACAGTGAAAAGATGTTTGTGAGTAAAGGAATAATTTAGATTACAGCAGTGGATACTGTAGTACATTTGAAGAAATAGGTTGGCAGACAGAGGGTTAAGTGACAGATGCAGTGATAGATAATGTAATAGTGATGTGGGAGTAAAATGGCGAGATTGGGACTATGGATGAATGGCAAGGGGATAGGTGAGTGGGGATGACAAGGGAGGAGGAGATGAGAGATTGAGGAGAAGAGGGACAGTGAAGTGTTAAAGTAAATTAATGGGTGAGGGGGAGAAATGACTATACATAGACAGTGAAGTAGACATGAAATACAGGGCTGTAGGGTTACTGCATTATACAGACATAGTGTAGCAGTTGGTTGGAGTGAAGCACTTTATCTCTGAGTGTGAGAGAGGTACGCAACACATTGCTGTGTAATGAGTTGTATAGTCCTCTGGCAGTGAAAGGAATATGTGACACATGTTGGGCGCTCCTTGCATTAGTGGGCCGTGGTGGTCAGCTGGGACAGAACCGGATTATTTGTCCCTTGGCCGTAGGCAAGGGATCAATAGAGGGACCCCTAACAGCTAATAGGCTTCAAAACAGGAAGGCTCATATACTAAGGAAAGTGGTGGAATTTTGTGGAAAAGTAACAGCAGCACAGGGAACAATACCCATTTATTGAAATGGGCGTTTTAACGTCTTCAACGCTAGAGAGGTCAGCAAAGCATTGTATTTGTTCTGTATGGTACAGATGAATTGTTCCTCTTTGTGTTAGTGCATCAGCCTCACAGATCACAGTGCACAGTCAGCTGCTGCAAGAGCCAAAAGTATAAATGGGTTTAAATTAATGGGGTAAGAGTATAATTGTATGGGCCTTATTTATCAAGATAAAGGGTGCAACTCAAAAAAAACTGACACCATAGGGTTGAATTGAAAATTCAGGAAAATCGTGTTGACATAAATGGGGCTTTAACCCCTTGAATGCCACAATGGTCCCCAACGCGTTGCTTTGGCAATGTGTTTGCATTGCTTGTAGCGGTCATGGAATCAATAGTCTCATTGAAATCAATGGACATTTTCAAAGAAATCAGTTTAACCCTGTGGGCCACTTGTGAGGAAAGAGTGGGCTGCACAATACCCAAATGTGGAAGCTTTCCAAACAGATATTAACCCTTTGTGTGACAGAGGTACACAGAGCAATGTGCTGCATATCATCTCTGGTACTCCAAGGGTTAATGGGCTTAACCCTCTGATTGCCAGAGGTATCCAAGGCATTGCAACAGCACTCAAAGGGTTAAATTGAAACAAAGTGAGTCCATCAGCCCCAGTTCTTAGCATGGAAACTGAAGATCTGTGTGTTCTAACCTATTCCCCAGCTGACTCTGAGTGTCCCAGTGTGTCTTTGAAAGAAGTGATCAATGTGTGGCTCCCCAGCAAAATGGGAGCTGCTGGTTGGTGGGTTATAGTATTGTGCCATGAGTTGTTTACTGTAGGAGTTGTAAGTCGAGAGAAGTGATGTAGCAGTAGGTGAGTTGTGGAGGAGAGGGCTAACCCTCTGACTGCCAGAGAGGTACGCAATGCATTGCAATGTATGCGTACCCCTCTGACACTCAAAGGGTTAAGGTAGGCTGACCAGATCTCACCTTTAACCGGGGACACATAGGAAATAGCCATTTTGCAGTACTTCACTGAAATGAAAGCAGTCCTGCAGTATGCATTTTTCCTATGCGTCCCCAGTTAAAGGTGAGGTCTGGTCAGCCTAGGTTAAGGCTGATGTTGGGGGGCAGGCTAACTGTTCCTTACAGCCGCCCCTGGGTGTGTGTGTGGCAGGGGACGCAGGTTTTCTCTCTTATATATATACACACTACCAATGTGGGACAGTGTTGGGCGCGCGTGTGTGAAATGTAGACACACTGATAAACACAGACATATGCAACACACAGGCAGACACATACACACAGTGAGCGGCAGAGACATGCACACACATACCGGAGATGCACAAATGCACACAAATATGTAACAGAGATGTACACACACACACACACGCAACATATATGTGCAGAAACACATGTGTGCATGAGTTATGCACCCCTCTGACACTCAAATGGTTAATGTATAGAGAGGCATGTCAGAGATAAATAGCAGTGGGAAGTGTATTAGTACCTGGGAACTTTTACTTGTGGAGTCCCTGGAAGGGAGTTATGTGGTGCTGATGTGGAGAGAGCAATGGGGCAATCTGGGTTAAAAGTGGGCGGGGCTTAATCACGAGTAGGGGCGGGGCTTAACATAAATGTGGAAAAGTGTTAGTAATAGGCTGGGGAAGGAGGAGAGGTGGGAGGGAAATGCAAGTTTGCAGTGTGAGGGGGTTGAACACACACTCCCTGAGGGGTAAAACTTGATACACAACCCTGTGGCAGTCAGTGGGTTAAGTGTGTACCTGATGACTGTCTGTCATTTGTCTTGCATGGCAAATGATGACAGTGAAGAAGTAATTCAGCAATGAGGGCCTATTTTAACCCTCTGAGTGCCATTTTGTTCCCCTGGTGCTGTAGCACCCTTCAGTAGCTGTAGTACAGGTCCTGCTGAGGCCACTGGGAGTCAGGGTGAGTGACTGTGTGTCAGCCATATTTCTTTCTGGCTTTGTGTGTGTGATTGGTGGTGTGTGAGTGGGGCATGTGTGTGTAATACCTGGGAACTTTTACTTGTGGAGTCCCTCATGTGGTGCTGATGTGGAGAGAGCAATGGGGCAGTTTGGGTTAAAAGTGGGCGGGGTTTAATCACGAGTAGGGGCGGGGCTTAAGAGAAATGTGGAAAAGTGCTAGTAATAGGCTGGGGAAGGAGGAGAAGTGGGAAGGAAATGCAAGTTTACAGTGTGAGGGGTTTGAACACACTCCATGAGGGGTAAAACTTGATACACAACCCTGTGGCAGTCAGTGGGTTAAGTGTGAATCTGATGGCTGTCTGTCCTGTGTCTTGCATGGCAAATGATGACAGTGAAGAAATAATTGAGCAATGAGGACCTACCTTAACCCTTTGAGTGCCATTTTGTTCCTCAGTGGCTGTAGTACAGGTCCTGCTGAGGCCACTGGGAGTCAGGGTGAGTGACTGTGTGTCAGCCATATTTCTTTCTGGCTTTTGTGTGTGTGAGTGGGGCATGTGTGTGAGTTTGATGCTGTGTGAGTGGGGCATGTGTGTGTTTGTCTGTGGTGTAAGAGCAAGTGGTGGCCATATTGTTTTTTTCTGACTTTGATAGTGGTGGGCGGGCTGCATAGTGGAGGTGGGCCAACTCCCTTCGGCCACTGCAATTGGTGTGAAAATCACACCCCCACTGAATCACCCAATGGGAACAGTAACCCCTCCTTATTGCCACCCCTGGGTGTGTGTGTCTCCTGAGGAGACATAAATTATGCAATGAGCCTTTCTCTTTTATATATATAGATATTGTAGTAAGTCAAACATTCTTGTCACAGTTACTCACTGCTACATTATAGTGTTGCAAGTATATTAACTCTACATAACGGAGGATTAAGGATGTATCCATTATATTGCAGCAAGTGAAACATCCTTGTCACAGTGTAGCAAGGGAAGCAATTAATAACCATTACCCTCCAGCTTTATTGGAGGATATCACTAGTGGCAGCGAGTTGACTGGTACTCGGCAATATGATGGAGTTCCGAGTCTAGGTCCGGTACCGTTATCATCATACCTGGGAACTTTCAACATGAGCTGACCCTGAGATCTTTGAAATATTAACCCTTAAAGCTTCCCATAATGTAGATTTTATGCGATATGTGCCTGCTTGCTCTAACACAGAGGTGCTCCGGTCCATGTCCGAGGGACCTTCAACATGCTACAAAAAAAGATCCTAATGGGGATCGAAACGTTGATCCTTTAATAAAGTCTTTGTGACAGCAACAAGCAGACCTGAGAGTGCTGACTGAATTGTATATCTTTGCAATATCGCTACGAGCACCCAGGCTTTAACACTCATTATATATATATAAATTATACAGATAATTGTCAATGGCACACACTGTACCAAATGTAATGTACAAATCAAATTAAGAAGAATGCTCATCCCATAGAGAAGGAATATGTACGTGTACTCAGACATGGCTGGTATATTGGCCACCGAGCTGCTGTATAAACTTCATTACACTGGATTACTGAAGATGTGTGCTCTCTGTCCGCTGGAAGGGTCACCCTTGACTGAGTACACATGTGTGTGTGTGTGTGTATATATGTATATATATATATATGTAGCACCAGTACATTGTGAAATATTTATCAAGATAAATCAACACTGTAGATTTTGCACAATTAAAAAGGATATTTTCATACATCAACCCTTTAAGTGCCAAGGGGTTAAGCAATGCATTGTATACCCTCCTGGAAATCAGAGGGTTAAGCAGGATAGAAAACAGAAGTCCGAGGGTCTGGGCCGGATATATATGTGAGGTGACCCTATTCACAATAACCCAACACACCCCTATCTGCACCCTTAGTTACACCTGCGATGGATACCCCAGTGGACTTCTAAGGGTGAAGCCTGTACCCCAGCCCCATACACTGATCCCTACTACTCTGTTGTATATGAGATCCATGGAAGATCTTAACCTCTTCATTACTAGAAAGGTCTGTACACTGGTTACAACTAAACAGGCCACCAGGAGCACTGGGATTGGTGCCCTAAGCATTTGCCTACTATTCCTAAAGGTAAATCCGTCCCTGATGGGAGGGCCCTACTCGCCCTATAGGAGGTGATGGGAGGGTCCTACTCACCCTATAGGAGGTGATGGGTGGGCCCTACTCACTCTATAGGAACTGATGGAGGGCCCTACTCACCCTATAGGAGGTGATGGGAGGGTCCTACTCACCCTATAGGAGGTGATGGGAGGGCCCTACTCACCCTATAGGAGGTGATGGGAGGGTCCTACACACCCTATAGGAGGTGATGGGAGGGCCCTACACACCTATAAGAGGTGATGGGAGGGTCCTACTCACCCTATAGGAGGTGATGGGAGGGTCCTACTCACCCTATAGGAGGTGATGGGAGGGCCCTACTCACCCTATAGGAGGTGATGGGAGGGTCCTGCTCACCCTATAGGAGGTGATGGGCGGACCCTACTCACCCTATAGGAGGTGATGGGAGGGCCCTACTCACCCTAGAGGAGGTGATGGGAGGGTCCTACTCACCCTATAGGAGGTGATGGGAGGGTCCTACTCACCCTATAGGAGGTGATGGGAGGGCCCTACTCACCCTATAGGAGGTGATGGGAGGGCCCTACTCACCCTATAGGAGGTGATGGGAGGGTCCTACTCACCCTATAGGAGGTGATGGGAGGGTCATACTCACCCTATAGGAGGTGATGGGCGGACCCTACTCACCCTATAGGAGGTGATGGGAGGGCCCTACTCACCCTAGAGGAGGTGATGGGAGGGTCCTACTCACCCTATAGGAGGTGATGGGAGGGCCCTACACACCCTATAGGAGGTGATGGGAGGGCCCAACACACCCTATAGGAGGTGATGGGAGGGTCCTACTCACCCTAGAGGAGGTGATGGGAGGGTCCTACTCACCCTAGAGGAGGTGAAGGGAGGGTCCTACTCACCCTAGAGGAGGTGATGGGAGGGTCCTACTCACCCTAGAGGAGGAGATGGGAGGGCCCTACTCACCCTAGAGGAGGTGGTGGGAGGGTCCTACTCACCCTATAGGAGGTGATGGGCGGACCCTACTCACCCTATAGGAGGTGATGGGAGGGCCCTACACACCCTATAGGAGGTGATGGGAGGGTCCTACTCACCCTAGAGGAGGTGAAGGGAGGGTCCTACTCACCCTAGAGGATGTGATGGTAGGGTCATACTCACCCTATAGGAGGTGATGGGAGGGTCCTACTCACCCTAGAGGAGGAAATGGGAAGGCCCTACTCACCCTAGAGGAGGTGATGAGAGGGTCCTACTCACCCTAGAGGAGGTGATGGGAGGGTCCTACTCACCCTAGAGGAGGTGATGAGAGGGTCCTACTCACCCTAGAGGAGGTGATGGGAGGGTCCTACTCACCCTAGAGGAGGTGAAGGGAGGGTCCTACTCACCCTAGAGTAGGTGGTGGGAGGGCCCTACTCACCCTAGAGGAGGTGATGGGAGGGTCCTACTCACCCTAGAGGAGGTGATGGGAGGGTCCTACTCACCCTAGAGGAGGAAATGGGAGGGCCCTACTCACCCTAGAGGAGGTGATGAGAGGGCCCTACTCACCCTAGAAGATGTGATGGGAGGGTCCTACTCACCCTAGAGGAGGTGATGGGAGGGTCCTACTCACCCTAAGGAGGTGAAGGGAGGGTCCTACTCACCCTAGAGGAGGTGATGGTAGGGTCATACTCACCCTATAGGAGGTGACGGGAGGGTCCTACTCACCCTAGAGGAGGAAATGGGAGGGCCCTACTCACCCTAGAGGAGGTGATGAGAGGGCCCTACTCACCCTAGAAGATGTGATGGGAGGGTCCTACTCACCCTAGAGGAGGTGATGGGAGGGTCCTACTCACCCTAGAGGAGGTGAAGGGAGGGTCCTACTCACCCTAGAGGAGGTGATGGTAGGGTCATACTCACCCTATAGGAGGTGATGGGAGGGTCCTACTCACCCTAGAGGAGGAAATGGGAGGGCCCTACTCACCCTAGAGGAGGTGATGAGAGGGCCTTACTCACCCTAGAAGATGTGATGGGAGGGTCCTACTCACCCCAGAGGAGGTGATGGGAGGGTCCTACTCACCCTAGAGGAGGTGAAGGGAGGGTCCTACTCACCCTAGAGGAGTTGATGGTAGGGTCATACTCACCCTATAGGAGGTGATGGGAGGGTCCTACTCACCCTAGAGGAGGAAATGGGAAGGCCCTACTCACCCTAGAGGAGATGATGAGAGGGTCCTACTCACCCTAGAGGAGGTGATGGGAGGGTCCTACTCACCCTAGAGGAGGTGGTGGGAGGGCCCTACTCACCCTAGAGGAGGTGATGGGAGGGTCCTACTCACCCTAGAGGAGGTGAAGGGAGGGTCCTACTCACCCTAGAGGAGCTGATGGTAGGGTCATACTCACCCTATAGGAGGTGATGGGAGGGCCCTACTCACCCTAGAGGAGGTGATGGGAGGGTCCTACTCACCCTAGAGGAGGTGAAGGGAGGGTTCTACTCACCCTATAGGAGGTGATGGGAGGGTCCTACTCACCCTAGAGGAGGAAATGGGAGGGCCCTACTCACCCTAGAGGAGGTGATGAGAGGGTCCTACTCACCCTAGAAGATGTGATGGGAGGGTCCTACTCACCCCAGAGGAGGTGATGGGAGTGTCCTACTCACCCTAGAGGAGGTGGTGGGAGGGCCCTACTCACCCTAGAGGAGGTGATGGGAGGGTCCTACTCACCCTAGAGGAGGTGAAGGGAGGGTCCTACTCACCCTAGAGGAGGTGATGGTAAGGTCATACTCACCCTATAGGAGGTGATGGGAGGATCCTACTCACCCTAGAGGAGGTGATGGTAGGGTCCTACTCACCCTAGAGGAGGTGATGGGAGGGTCCTACTCACCCTAGAGGAGGTGATGGGAGGGTCGTACTCACCCTAGAGGAGGTGATGGGAGGGTCCTACTCACCCTAGAGGAGGAAATGTGGGGGCCCTACTCACCCTAGAGGAGGTGATGAGAGGGCCCTACTCACCCTAGAAGATGTGATGGGAGGGTCCTACTCACCCTAGAGGAGGTGATGGGAGGGTCCTACTCACCCTAGAGGAGGTGATGGGAGGGTCCTACTCACCCTATAGGAGGTGATGGGAGGGTCATACTCACCCTATAGGAGGTGATGGGCGGACCCTACTCACCCTATAGGAGGTGATGGGAGGGCCCTACTCACCCTAGAGGAGGTGATGGGAGGGTCCTACTAACCCTATAGGAGGTGATGGGAGGGCCCTACACACCCTATAGGAGGTGATGGGAGGGCCCAACACACCCTATAGGAGGTGATGGGAGGGTCCTACTCACCCTAGAGGAGGTGATGGGAGGGTCCTACTCACCCTAGAGGAGGTGAAGGGAGGGTCCTACTCACCCTAGAGGAGGTGATGGGAGGGTCCTACTCACCCTAGAGGAGGAGATGGGAGGGCCCTACTCACCCTAGAGGAGGTGGTGGGAGGGTCCTACTCACCCTATAGGAGGTGATGGGCGGACCCTACTCACCCTATAGGAGGTGATGGGAGGGCCCTACACACCCTATAGGAGGTGATGGGAGGGTCCTACTCACCCTAGAGGAGGTGAAGGGAGGGTCCTACTCACCCTAGAGGATGTGATGGTAGGGTCATACTCACCCTATAGGAGGTGATGGGAGGGTCCTACTCACCCTAGAGGAGGAAATGGGAAGGCCCTACTCACCCTAGAGGAGGTGATGAGAGGGTCCTACTCACCCTAGAGGAGGTGATGGGAGGGTCCTACTCACCCTAGAGGAGGTGATGAGAGGGTCCTACTCACCCTAGAGGAGGTGATGGGAGGGTCCTACTCACCCTAGAGGAGGTGAAGGGAGGGTCCTACTCACCCTAGAGTAGGTGGTGGGAGGGCCCTACTCACCCTAGAGGAGGTGATGGGAGGGTCCTACTCACCCTAGAGGAGGTGATGGGAGGGTCCTACTCACCCTAGAGGAGGAAATGGGAGGGCCCTACTCACCCTAGAGGAGGTGATGAGAGGGCCCTACTCACCCTAGAAGATGTGATGGGAGGGTCCTACTCACCCTAGAGGAGGTGATGGGAGGGTCCTACTCACCCTAAGGAGGTGAAGGGAGGGTCCTACTCACCCTAGAGGAGGTGATGGTAGGGTCATACTCACCCTATAGGACAGCGGTTCTCAACCTGTGGGTCGCGACCCCGTCGGGGGTCGAATGACAATTTGCCAGGGGTCGCCGAAAGGGTACACCTTAATAAAGCTCAAACAGGCAGCAGCGCAGGAGACCTAGAGAGACGGAGTCCCCTCACTGACGACGTCAAGCGTGCACACACACACACCCTATCTGCGCACCGCAGCCAGAAGATGCAAAGAGAGCAGAGAGACCAGCGGGAGCAGAGAGACCAGCGGGAGCAGAGAGACCAGCGGAAGCAGAGAGACCAGCGTGAGCGGGAGCAGAGAGACCAGCGTGAGCGGGTGCAGAGACCGAGTGCCGCAAGTGAATGAGTGAGTCTGGCAATGATGCTGGGAATCGGGACGGCTTGTTGTATATGCTGTACTGTACTGGATAGGCAAGTTGGAGCTGATGGGGGGGGGCAATATGGAGCTGTTGGTGGCAAGTTGGAGCAGATAAGGGCAAGTTGGAGCTGATGGGGGCAAGTTGAAGCAGATCAGGGCAAGCTGGAGCTGATGGGGGCAAGTTGAAGCAGATCAGGGCAAGTTGGAGATGATGGTGGCAAGTTGGAGCAGATCAGGGCAAGTTGGAGCTGATGGGGGCAAGTTGAAGCAGATCAGGGCAAGTTGGAGATGATGGTGGCAAGTTGGAGCAGATCAGGGCAAGTTGGAGCTGATGGTGGCAAGTTGAAGCAGATCAGGGCAAGTTGAAGCAGATCAGGGCAAGTTGGAGCTGATGGTGGCAAGTTGGAGCAGATCAGGGCAAGTTGAAGCAGATCAGGGCAAGTTGGAGCTGATGGTGGCAAGTTGGAGCAGATCAGGGCAAGTTGGAGCTGATGGTGGCAAGTTGGAGCAGATCAGGGCAAGTTGGAGCTGATGGGGGCAAGTTGAAGCAGATCAGGGCAAGTTGGAGATGATGGTGGCAAGTTGGAGCAGATCAGGGCAAGTTGGAGCTGATGGGGGCAAGTTGAAGCAGATCAGGGCAAGTTGGAGATGATGGTGGCAAGTTGGAGCAGATCAGGGCAAGTTGGAGCTGATGGGGGCAAGTTGAAGCAGATCAGGGCAAGTTGGAGATGATGGTGGCAAGTTGGAGCAGATCAGGGCAAGTTGGAGCTGATGGGGGCAAGTTGAAGCAGATCAGGGCAAGTTGGAGCAGATCAGGGCAAGTTGGAGCTGATGGTGACAAGTTGGAGCAGATCAGGGCAAGTTGGAGCTGATGGGGGCAAGTTGAAGCAGATCAGGGCAAGCTGGAGCTGATGGTGGCAAGTTGAAGCAGATCAGGGCAAGTTGGAGCTGATGGGGGCAAGTTGGAGCTGATGGGGGAAATGTGAGGGCAATATGGAGCTGATGTGGAGATGAGGGGGCAAGTTGGAGCTGATGGGGGCAAGTTGGAAATGATGGGGGCAATGTGAGGGCAATATGGAGATCAGGGGGAAAGCTGGAGCTGAAGGGGCAATATGGAGCTGATGGGGACAAGTTGGAGGTGATGGGAGAAATGTGAGGGCAATATGGAGCTGATCAGGGCAAGTTGGAGCTGATGGGGGGCAATGTGAGGACAATATGGAGATCAGGGGGAAAGCTGGAGCTGAAGGGGCAATATGGAGCTGATGGGGACAAGTTGGAGGTGATGGGAGAAATGTGAGGGCAATATGGAGCTGATCAGGGCAAGTTGGAGCTGATGGGGGGCAATGTGAGGACAATATGGAGATGATGGGGGCAACGTGGAGCTGATGGGGGGGAAATGTGAAGGCAATGTGGAGATGATAGGGGGCAACTTGAGTGCATGCATGCAACAGTAATAGAGACAAAGACACATGAAACAGACATACACACAGACACAGAAACTCCCACACACATGCACGGACATACATAGACACACTCATACATGCAATGATATACACACACACGTATAGAGAGAGACAATCTTGACTTGACCCCTGCCTAAAACCATTAGAAATTGTTTTTTTGTAACATAACAGTAGAAAAACTACAGCGATGAAGGAGTAACGAAAATAATTTTACTGTTAGGGGTCCCCGCGACTTGGGAAATTTTATTAAAGGGTCGCGGCGCTAGAAAGGTTGAGAACCACTGCTATAGGAGGTGACGGGAGGGTCCTACTCACCCTAGAGGAGGAAATGGGAGGGCCCTACTCACCCTAGAGGAGGTGATGAGAGGGCCCTACTCACCCTAGAAGATGTGATGGGAGGGTCCTACTCACCCTAGAGGAGGTGATGGGAGGGTCCTACTCACCCTAGAGGAGGTGAAGGGAGGGTCCTACTCACCCTAGAGGAGGTGATGGTAGGGTCATACTCACCCTATAGGAGGTGATGGGAGGGTCCTACTCACCCTAGAGGAGGAAATGGGAGGGCCCTACTCACCCTAGAGGAGGTGATGAGAGGGCCTTACTCACCCTAGAAGATGTGATGGGAGGGTCCTACTCACCCCAGAGGAGGTGATGGGAGGGTCCTACTCACCCTAGAGGAGGTGAAGGGAGGGTCCTACTCACCCTAGAGGAGTTGATGGTAGGGTCATACTCACCCTATAGGAGGTGATGGGAGGGTCCTACTCACCCTAGAGGAGGAAATGGGAAGGCCCTACTCACCCTAGAGGAGATGATGAGAGGGTCCTACTCACCCTAGAGGAGGTGATGGGAGGGTCCTACTCACCCTAGAGGAGGTGGTGGGAGGGCCCTACTCACCCTAGAGGAGGTGATGGGAGGGTCCTACTCACCCTAGAGGAGGTGAAGGGAGGGTCCTACTCACCCTAGAGGAGCTGATGGTAGGGTCATACTCACCCTATAGGAGGTGATGGGAGGGCCCTACTCACCCTAAAGGAGGTGATGGGAGGGTCCTACTCACCCTAGAGGAGGTGAAGGGAGGGTTCTACTCACCCTATAGGAGGTGATGGGAGGGTCCTACTCACCCTAGAGGAGGAAATGGGAGGGCCCTACTCACCCTAGAGGAGGTGATGAGAGGGTCCTACTCACCCTAGAAGATGTGATGGGAGGGTCCTACTCACCCTAGAGGAGGTGATGGGAGTGTCCTACTCACCCTAGAGGAGGTGGTGGGAGGGCCCTACTCACCCTAGAGGAGGTGATGGGAGGGTCCTACTCACCCTAGAGGAGGTGAAGGGAGGGTCCTACTCACCCTAGAGGAGGTGATGGTAAGGTCATACTCACCCTATAGGAGGTGATGGGAGGATCCTACTCACCCTAGAGGAGGTGATGGTAGGGTCCTACTCACCCTAGAGGAGGTGATGGGAGGGTCCTACTCACCCTAGAGGAGGTGATGGGAGGGTCGTACTCACCCTAGAGGAGGTGATGGGAGGGTCCTACTCACCCTAGAGGAGGAAATGTGGGGGCCCTACTCACCCTAGAGGAGGTGATGAGAGGGCCCTACTCACCCTAGAAGATGTGATGGGAGGGTCCTACTCACCCTAGAGGAGGTGATGGGAGGGTCCTACTCACCCTAGAGGAGGTGATGGGAGGGTCCTACTCACCCTATAGGATGGGGTACTGCAAGTGGAATGCAAGAAGGTGGAATATTATCTATATTTTGAAAGCCATAAATGTAGGTACTATTTGTGACTGGTCAGGTTTTAATGAAAGAACCAGTCTGACGCCTTGATACTGAATAGCACATGTTCCAAAATTTAGTTATCCAGACATAGGACAATATGTAAGAGAAGAGAAGAGGGGTGCTTCTTGTGCATTATCTTCACCCCCCATAGAACATCACAACACCACCACCAGAGTGTCACAGATTAATGTGGATAGAACGGTGTAGATATTTATACCAGGTATTATACGCTCAGGGAATAATGCCTGCTCCTCCACTCTTTCTCCAAATCGGATAGTTTGGTTGACTGCTCTCCCAAAAAACTCCTCTCACAGCCAAGTATGTGCAACACAAACAAAATATCACACTGGACAGAAACGTAATAATAACTACAAATATCACATATTGATGGGCGAAAGGTCCTGTCATGTTCCCTCAAAAAGATCCAAGAAAAACAAGTGGTTATCCTCTTTTTTTAAGGGGAAATCCACTTTAAATAAAGCAATGAAAATCTTTGTCGTTTTCGCCCATTGCCAAAAATGTTTTCGCTATTTTTTTCAACGGCTCCAAACTTTCTCCCCTTTAACTATGTTAATCGTCTTTTCGCTATAAAACGTGATGTTTTCCAGAACGTTGAACATAATACAAGCTGCTACAGAGAGAGAGAGGGTGGCGGGCTGTTGTGTTGTGTAAAATTGTGGAAAACTGAGGTGGCAGAGGGTTATAGTGTGTGCTATCACTATGAGTAACTGGTATAATAATAAAAGGAGGAGACGGAAGGACCGTTATGTGTCCATTGAGTCTCAGGAGGAGGAAGTGACCACTACCAACATTAAAGGGTCTACATGCCCTGATTCCCCAGACCCAATGATGGCCAGCCCCACTACATCACCCCTAAGGATCTTAGGGAAATTTAGTAACATAGTTGATGAGGCTGAAAAAAGACATGTGTCCATCAAGTCCAGCTCATGCCAAAAACACCTCTGATGATCCAAAAGAAGGCAAAAAATACCCTCTGAGTTAATTTCCAATTTAGCCCCAAGTGGGTAAAAAACATCTTTCCTGACTCCAAATGACAGTCATACGGTTATCTGGATTAACAGGCAGAAGAAGAGGCAAAAGAAGAAGAGGGTAGTAGTGTGAGCAGGAAAGGTCAGCTACTTGTGCCGGCTGTCAGTGCTGTACCCTGACAGGGTGTCTTGTGATTCTCAGGAGGGGTGGGGAGAGGAGACGATGCTAAGTGTGACAGCAGGGGACCTTAAGTCTCACCTGCATCCATAAGCAGTCCCTCAACTAGTACTACGACTCCTAAGAAGAAAATCCAGCAACTACAGACTCAGAGTGTTAGGAGTGATGGAGGGGATGATCTAACTAGTAGTGAGCAAGACACAGAGACTGAAATTGATCTGGTAGGTGTTAGTAGTAGGGATGAGCGAGCACCCCGATGCTCGGGTGCTCGGGTGCTCTGACCGAGCACCCCCTGATGCTCGAGTGCTCGGCCGAGCACCCGAGCCCCATTCAAATGAATGGGAGCACTCGAGCATTAAACCAGGCACCCCCTGCTCTGATGAGCGGAGGGTGCCTGGTCAATGTCCCCCTTCATCTCCGCTATGCCCCTCTTCCACAATGTCCCCCTTCATCTCCGCTATGGCATAGGAGATGAAGGGGGACATTGTGGAAGAGGGGCATAGCGGAGATGAAGGGGGACATTGTGGAAGAGGGGCATAGCGGAGATGAAGGGGGACATTGTGGAAGAGGGGCATAGAGTCTATGCCCCTCTTCCACAATGTCCCCCTTCATCTCCGCAATGCCCCCTTCATCTCCGCAATGCCCCCGTACCTCCATTCCCTGGTGGTCCAGCGGAGCGTCTTCGGATCTGTGCCTCTTCCGGCACAGATCCTCTTCACCCGAACATGTCGGGCGAGCACATGGCGGTACTCGTACGAGTACCGCCATGTGCCGAGCAGAGCGATGCTCGAGCCGATCCGAGCATCGGCCGAGCACGCTCGCTCAACACTAGTTAGTAGTAATAGTGGTGATGGTGAAGCAGCTGGGGGACTAGTGTTACCACAGTAGATCCTCCTACTGATGCTGGGGTGGTAGGGAAAGTAATGAAGAACAGCCACTGCATTGTCCAGGTGAAACATGATCCTGAAGAAAACAGAAATTGTGACTAGCAGCAATAATACCACCACCTCCAAGAGCAAAGATCAGCTGCCTGTGCCTGACTCAGCTCAATAAAAGATGGCAAGTGTGACAGTCGGGGACCCTCTGTCACATTTATCATCACCTCCAACTGGTGAGACATCTCTAATAGAACAGCAGCATCAAGTAGAGACTGGTGGTGGTGATGGTGATGGAGAAGATGGCATGGAAGAGACATTGATGGCTTTTTTAGGACAAACCAAGAAGGAATGGGAGACAGGGGTGAGGATGGGAATCATCACCACCACCAGCAGTGAGATTTTGGAATTTGAAGCATTTGCAATTGCTCTAATCCCTGCTGCTGCTGAGTTGCAAGCGCAGCAGGATGCTGAGGAGCAGGCTAGTGTGTCACAGACCATCATGGAATGGGGTCAACAAGTGATGCAGGACTAGGACAGGTTCCACTTGCCAGCAGTAGCAATACTCCTGGTACTAGTTGCAGTGCTGATCCTGAGTAGCAGCAACGGCAGCAACATCGTCCTCTGCCCCAGATAATGAAGGGGAATGTGGAGGACAAGAAGAAAGAGGCCATTCTTCTCCACCTGTTCCCTATGCCAATTCCCTGAAGTCATCATGGGTGTGGGACTATTTTTCTCTTGGGGCAGGAACAGTGCAGTCATCACCAATGGCACTGTGCACAATTTGTGACACGTCAGTAAGAAGGGGAAAGGAGGGAACACACCTTGGCACAGCCGCCCTAATAACACACATGAACCACAGATAACATGCCATTTATATCAAACATGTTAAAGCCAAACACCCACCAAGGAAATTGGGCACCACTGTTGTTGTTCCCCCAGATTCTCCTCAAAAGCAGCAAGAGGTGAGGCATAAATCAAAGAGGAAGAAGAATAGAGAAACCCAGACAGAGCTTGAAAGTTTGATGGTGAGTGAAACACCTGTCTTGCCATCACCTTCTTGCTTTAGGGCCCGTCCACTGGAAGATCATGTAACTACATCTTCGGGTGATCCATCTCATTCATCTTTACCTTCTCCACCAGCTGATAGTCATTCAGTAGATGTTAGGATGTGGCAGTTCGTGTCCATCTATTACACACTGTGTAGTGCACGGACCACGCATGTGTCACGGTTTGTTATGACTCTCAGACACAAGTTTTAGGTAAAAATCAATTTTATTGAAATAATAAATTGATAATGTAGGATGGCAATCACATACATACAGATATATTCAGAAAATAACAAGACAGAAGGCAGACTCTACCGGTCCTGTCAATATACCGGACAGGACAGTCTGAAGTAATAGAATGTTAGGCTCTACCGGCCTTGCCAATACCGGGTAAGGCAACCTGCAGATGGAATCGCATAACGGTTCTACCGGCCTTACCAATTTACCGGGCAAGGCAGCCTCAATAGATTCATAATGTAGGCTCTACCGGCCCTGCCAATACCGGGTAAGGCAACCTCAGATGGAATATGGCAAAAGGTTCTACCGGCCTTACCAATACCGGGCAGGGCAGCCCTGAGATAGTAGCAGCAGTCAGATGGTAATGGCAAATTGACAGGATCGTAAGCAACCCGGTGTACACACACTGAGACTAACAGGGGAATCGTAAAGCCACAAGGCTTTGGAGCAAACCAGCGTCCGCACGCTGGGACCAACACTGAATGTATAGCCGATAGGCTTAGGAGCAAACCAGTGACCGCACACTGGTGTAACAAGCGAGTTAGTATAGCTGTAAGGCTTAGGAGCAAACCAGCATCCGCATACTGGTGTAACAGGTGAGTTTGTATAGCCGCAAGGCTTTGGAGCAAACCAGCGTCCGCACGCTGGGACTAACACAGAATTGTATAGCTGATAGGCTTAGGAGCAAACCAGTGACCGCACACTGGTGTAACAAGCGAGTTTGTATAGCCGCAAGGCTTTGGAGCAAACCAGCGTCCGCACGCTGGGACCAACACAGGATAGTACAGCCGATAGGCTTTGGAGCAAACCAGTGACCGCACACTGGTGTAACAAGCGAGTTTGTATAGCCGCAAGGCTTTGGAGCAAACCAGCGCCCGCACGCTGGGATTAACACAGAATTGTATAGCCGATAGGCTTTGGAGCAAACCAGTGACTGCACACTGGTGTAACAAGCGAGTTTGTATAGCCGCAAGGCTTTGGAGCAAACCAGCGTCCGCACGCTGGGACCAACACAGGATAGTACAGCCGATGGGCTGTGGAGCAAACCAGTGACCGCACACTGGTGTAACAAGCGAGTTTGTATAGCCGCAAGGCTTTGGAGCAAACCAGCGTCCGCACGCTGGGACTAACACAGAATTGTATAGCTGATAGGCTTTGGAGCAAACCAGTGACCGCACACTGGTGTAACAAGCGAGTTTGTATAGCCGCAAGGCTTTGGAGCAAACCAGCGTCCACACGCTGGGACTAACACAGAATTGTATAGCTGATAGGCTTTGGAGCAAACCAGTGACCGCACACTGGTGTAACAAGCGAGTTTGTATAGCCGCAAGGCTTAGGAGCAAACCAGTGTCCGCATACTGGTGTAACAAGCGAGTCGCCGACGCGACCAGGCATGAGGTCGCCAGGATACAGGAGACAGGCGATGCGATGACAGGAACCAGCAACGATCAGTCAGGTCAGAAAACAGCAGAGAAGTTCAGCAGGAACTGCAACACCAGAGACTAGGCCGGAACCAGGACTGGAAGTACTTCAGCATGCAGGAAACACTGGAACAGTAGAGATCAGGAACTCAGGAACACATGAGATCAGGAACTCAGGAACACTGGAACAGAGGCCCAGCTATCACTAGCATAGTGATAGCAAGAAGGTCAGAAACAACACGAAAGGGCAACCAAAGGGTGCCCAATCCAGGTTTAAATAGGCAATGAAAGGCGGACTATCTGCAGACAGCCAATAGCAGCCCCCTACTGGTGACAGACAGGGAACTGCAGCAATCATGGGCACCGTGATAGTACCCCCCCTTCAAAGACCCCCTCTCCTAGAATAGGGTCTAGGTTTCTGTGGGTAATTGGCATGAAAGGCCCTAGTTAGCCTAGGTGCATGAAGGTCCGTACTATCCACCCATGATCGATCCTCAGGACCATACCCTTTCCAATGTACCAGGTACTGTACCCTTCCTCTAAGCCTACGGGAATCAATAATGCTCTGAACCTCGTACTCCTCCTGGCCCTCGACCTCAACAGGTCCTGGCACCACAGGTGTGGTAGTATAGCGATTGCAAACCAGAGGCTTAAGAAGGGACACATGGAACACATTATGGATACGCATGGATGGAGGTAGTTCTAGTGCATAGGAGACAGGGTTAATTTTACGAATAACTCTGTACGGACCAATAAACCGGGGAGCCAACTTATTAGACGGAACCTGCAGTTTGAGATTTCTGGAGGAAAGCCATACTCTATCCCCAACCTGAAAGGAAACCGCTGGAAGCCTTCTGCGATTAGCATGGCGCTGATGACGCTGAAATGACTGACCAAGTGCCCTCTGAACTTGTGCCCATGTGGAACGGAGTTGCTCGATATGCTCATCCAGAGCTGGAATCTGTTGCGTCTGAAATGAGTCTGGAAGCAAACAGGGCTGGAACCCATAATTAATCAGAAATGGAGAGCTCCCAGATGAAGAATTGACCGCACAGTTCCTGGCGAACTCTGCCCAAGGCAACAAGTCGGACCAATTATCATGATGGTCAGTAACGAAACAATGGAGAAATTGTTCCAAGCCCTGATTAGCTCGTTCGGCGGCTCCATTGGTCTGGGGATGGTAGGCAGAGGAGAAGGACAGCTGTATGCCCATCTGTTGGCAAAATGCCCTCCAAAATCTAGACACAAACTGGCTCCCCCTGTCAGACACCAGTACCCTAGGCACTCCATGCAACCGGAATACTTCTCTGGTGAACACCATTGCCAATTCCTTCGCTGAAGGAAGACCACGGAGGGGCATGAAATGAGCCATTTTAGAAAACCTGTCCACCACCATGAATATAAAGGAGTACCCCTTTGACATAGGCAACTCTCCCATAAAATCAATGGAAACATGAGACCAGGGGCGTTCGCCATTAGGCACCGGTTGAAGCAAGCCCACAGGGAGATGTCTCGGGGTCTTAGCGCGGGCACAGGTGGCACAGGCATTCGTAAATTCGGCACAATCGTTTCTCATGGAGGGCCACCAAAATAACTGAGAAAGGGACCATAACAATTGGTCTCTACCAATATGTCCCGCAGCCTTAGAGGAATGGTAGGTTTCAAGCAGCCTAGTACGAAATGGTTCATCAACAAAACATTTGCCCACTGGAGTTTCATGGGGAGCGGACCCCTGAGAGGCCAGGATCTCCTCCCCTAAAGGAGAAGTGATACTCGTGCGTATAGTAGCCAGTATTCTATCAGGTTGGATGATGGGTGCTGGTGCTTCCACTCTGTCACTGTCGGCCTCAAATTGTCTTGACAGTGCATCCGCCCTGATATTCTTTGACCCCGGTAAGTATGATACAATGAAATTAAATCGAGACAGGAACAGTGCCCACCTGGCCTGACGGGAGGACAATCTCTTGGCCTCCGAGAGATAAGTCAGATTTTTATGATCTGTTAGGATTAATACGGGAGTCTTGGTACCTTCAAGCAAATGACGCCACTCCTTAAGAGCGAGGATAATGTCCAATAATTCTTTGTCACCTATCTCATAGTGACCTTGAGTGACAGTCAATTTCTTAGAGAAAAACCCACAAGGTCTGAGAGTACCACCTTTCTCGTGTCGTTGTGAAAGTACTGCCCCGACCCCAATATCTGAGGCATCAACCTCTAACGTAAATGGAAGTAGAGGATTGGGGTGGGATAACACAGGAGCCGCAGCAAATGCCAGCTTCAAATTCTCAAAGGCATTCTCAGCAGATACCGGCCAACAAGAAGGATTAGCGCCCTTGTGCGTAAGATCGGACAAAGGTTTAACAATGGAAGAAAAGTTCTTAATAAACCGCCTATAATAATTAGCGAAACCCAGGAAACGCTGTATGGCTTTAAGCCCCTTGGGTTTTGGCCATTGTAGGACAGCTGACAACTTATCCTTGTCCATGGCAATGCCATCATTGCCAATTATGAACCCCAAGAATGGCACACTGGTTCTATGAAAGTCACATTTTTCCAGTTTACAAAATAATTTGTTCTCACGGAGTCGTAGCAATACTGCGGATACATCTTTGATGTGCTGTGCCATGTCTTGAGAATAAATCAATATATCGTCCAGATAAACCACAACACATGTCTGTAACATATCTCTCAGAACATCGTTTATCAGTTCCTGGAAAACTGCGGGGGCATTACATAGCCCAAATGGCATTACAAGATACTCGTAGTGCCCAGCTCGAGTATTAAAGGCAGTTTTCCACTCATCACCTGCTCGAATGCGCACCAGATTGTAAGCGGCCCGTAGGTCCAATTTGGTAAAAATCGAAGCGCCCTTAAGCCTGTCAAAAAGCTCGGTGATGAGTGGTATTGGATATGCGTTTTTTGCCATTAGTTTATTCAAGCCCCGGTAGTCAATACATGGTCTTAATTCGCCATTTTTCTTTTTTACAAAAAAGAACCCAGCCCCAGCTGGAGAGGTAGATTTTCGTATGATCCCTCTAGCAAGGGCATCAGAAATGTAATCCTCCATAGCCTTATTTTCCTCTGTAAGTAGTTTGCAGCCAGACACAAGTGCAGCAGACAGACAGAAGTGTGTACTTTCAAAAACTGCAGTACTTAAGTCAAGCTTGAGGTAAGCTCAGGCTATTACTATTACTTCACTCTTACTTCTCTCTTCTTTTCTATTGTAGACAAAAAACTTAAAAAAAAAAAAAAAAAAAAAAAAATCTTACTATCATTCTTTAATACTGCTTATGTTGTAGTACTTGGAACTGTGTTGCATTTAGTATTTAGTTTGAATTGTGTGTTTATTTACTTTGGTTAATTTGGATCATTAGTGCTTAAGTTTGTATTTGGCTTGTTTTGGTTTCTGCATAGTGTGCATAGGTGTCTATTTGGGTGTAGCTGGTAACTGGTTTCATTAGATTAGCATAAGAAAAGGCTTGGCTCGCTTCGTTAGCGTATCAACTGCAGTAGGTGTATTTATAGGAGGTTTCAACTCTGTGAGTTTACTCTGTAAGTAGTTTGCAGCCAGACACAAGTGCAGCAGACAGACAGAAGTGTGTAGTTTCAAAAACTGCAGTACTTAAGTCAAGCTTGAGGTAAGCTCAGGCTATTACTATTACTTCACTCTTACTTCTCTCTTCTTTTCTATTGTAGACAAAAAACTTAAAAAAAAAAAAAAAAAAAATCTTACTATCATTCTTTAATACTGCTTATGTTGTAGTACTTGGAATTGTGTTGCATTTAGTATTTAGTTTGAATTGTGTGTTTATTTACTTTGGTTAATTTGGATCATTAGTGCTTAAGTTTGTATTTGGCTTGTTTTGGTTTCTGCATAGTGTGCATAGGTGTCTATTTGGGTGTAGCTGGTAACTGGTTTCATTAGATTAGCATAAGAAAAGGCTTGGCTCGCTTCGTTAGCGTATCAACTGCAGTAGGTGTATTTATAGGAGGTTTCAACTCTGTGAGTTTACTCTGTAAGTAGTTTGCAGCCAGACACAAGTGCAGCAGACAGACAGAAGTGTGTAGTTTCAAAAACTGCAGTACTTAAGTCAAGCTTGAGGTAAGCTCAGGCTATTACTATTACTTCACTCTTACTTCTCTCTTCTTTTCTATTGTAGACAAAAAACTTAAAAAAAATAAAAAATAAAAAAAAAATCTTACTATCATTCATTAATACTGCTTATGTTGTAGTACTTGGAATTGTGTTGCATTTAGTATTTAGTTTGAATTGTGTTTATTTACTTTGGTTAATTTGGATCATTAGTGCTTAAGTTTGTATTTGGCTTGTTTTGGTTTCTGCATAGTGTGCATAGGTGTCTATTTGGGTGTAGCTGGTAACTGGTTTCATTAGATTAGCATAAGAAAAGGCTTGGCTCGCTTCGTTAGCGTATCAACTGCAGTAGGTGTATTTATAGGAGGTTTCAACTCTGTGAGTTTACTCTGTAAGTAGTTTGCAGCCAGACACAAGTGCAGCAGACAGACAGAAGTGTGTAGTTTCAAAAACTGCAGTACTTAAGTCAAGCTTGAGGTAAGCTCAGGCTATTACTATTACTTCACTCTTACTTCTCTCTTCTTTTCTATTGTAGACAAAAAACTTAAAAAAAATAAAAAATAAAAAAAAAATCTTACTATCATTCTTTAATACTGCTTATGTTGTAGTACTTGGAATTGTGTTGCATTTAGTATTTAGTTTGAATTGTGTGTTTATTTACTTTGGTTAATTTGGATCATTAGTGCTTAAGTTTGTATTTGGCTTGTTTTGGTTTCTGCATAGTGTGCATAGGTGTCTATTTGGGTGTAGCTGGTAACTGGTTTCATTAGATTAGCATAAGAAAAGGCTTGGCTCGCTTCGTTAGCGTATCAACTGCAGTAGGTGTATTTATAGGAGGTTTCAACTCTGTGAGTTTACTCTGTAAGTAGTTTGCAGCCAGACACAAGTGCAGCAGGCAGACAGAAGTGTGTAGTTTCAAAAACTGCAGTACTTAAGTCAAGCTTGAGGTAAGCTCAGGCTATTACTATTACTTCACTCTTACTTCTCTCTTCTTTTCTATTGTAGACAAAAAACTTAAAAAAAAAAAAAAAAAAAAATCTTACTATCATTCTTTAATACTGCTTATGTTGTAGTACTTGGAATTGTGTTGCATTTAGTATTTAGTTTGAATTGTGTGTTTATTTACTTTGGTTAATTTGGATCATTAGTGCTTAAGTTTGTATTTGGCTTGTTTTGGTTTCTGCATAGTGTGCATAGGTGTCTATTTGGGTGTAGCTGGTAACTGGTTTCATTAGATTAGCATAAGAAAAGGCTTGGCTCGCTTCGTTAGCGTATCAACTGCAGTAGGTGTATTTATAGGAGGTTTCAACTCTGTGAGTTTACTCTGTAAGTAGTTTGCAGCCAGACACAAGTGCAGCAGACAGACAGAAGTGTGTAGTTTCAAAAACTGCAGTACTTAAGTCAAGCTTGAGGTAAGCTCAGGCTATTACTATTACTTCACTCTTACTTCTCTCTTCTTTTCTATTGTAGACAAAAAACTTAAAAAAAAAAAAAAAAAAAAAAATCTTACTATCATTCATTAATACTGCTTATGTTGTAGTACTTGGAATTGTGTTGCATTTAGTATTTAGTTTGAATTGTGTGTTTATTTACTTTGGTTAATTTGGATCATTAGTGCTTAAGTTTGTATTTGGCTTGTTTTGGTTTCTGCATAGTGTGCATAGGTGTCTATTTGGGTGTAGCTGGTAACTGGTTTCATTAGATTAGCATAAGAAAAGGCTTGGCTCGCTTCGTTAGCGTATCAACTGCAGTGGGTGTATTTATAGGAGGTTTCAAATCTGTGAGTTTACTCTGTAAGTAGTTTGCAGCCAGACACAAGTGCAGCAGACAGACAGAAGTGTGTAGTTTCAAAAACTGCAGTACTTAAGTCAAGCTTGAGGTAAGCTCAGGCTATTACTATTACTTCACTCTTACTTCTCTCTTCTTTTCTATTGTAGACAAAAAACTTAAAAAAAAAAAAAAATAAAAAAAAAAATCTTACTATCATTCTTTAATACTGCTTATGTTGTAGTACTTGGAATTGTGTTGCATTTAGTATTTAGTTTGAATTGTGTGTTTATTTACTTTGGTTAATTTGGATCATTAGTGCTTAAGTTTGTATTTGGCTTGTTTTGGTTTCTGCATAGTGTGCATAGGTGTCTATTTGGGTGTAGCTGGTAACTGGTTTCATTAGATTAGCATAAGAAAAGGCTTGGCTCGCTTCGTTAGCGTATCAACTGCAGTAGGTGTATTTATAGGAGGTTTCAACTCTGTGAGTTTACTCTGTAAGTAGTTTGCAGCCAGACACAAGTGCAGCAGACAGACAGAAGTGTGTAGTTTCAAAAACTGCAGTACTTAAGTCAAGCTTGAGGTAAGCTCAGGCTATTACTATTACTTCACTCTTACTTCTCTCTTCTTTTCTATTGTAGACAAAAAACTTAAAAAAAAAAAAAAAAATAAAAAAAAAATCTTACTATCATTCTTTAATACTGCTTATGTTGTAGTACTTGGAATTGTGTTGCATTTAGTATTTAGTTTGAATTGTGTGTTTATTTACTTTGGTTAATTTGGATCATTAGTGCTTAAGTTTGTATTTGGCTTGTTTTGGTTTCTGCATAGTGTGCATAGGTGTCTATTTGGGTGTAGCTGGTAACTGGTTTCATTAGATTAGCATAAGAAAAGGCTTGGCTCGCTTCGTTAGCGTATCAACTGCAGTAGGTGTATTTATAGGAGGTTTCAACTCTGTGAGTTTACTCTGTAAGTAGTTTGCAGCCAGACACAAGTGCAGCAGGCAGACAGAAGTGTGTAGTTTCAAAAACTGCAGTACTTAAGTCAAGCTTGAGGTAAGCTCAGGCTATTACTATTACTTCACTCTTACTTCTCTCTTCTTTTCTATTGTAGACAAAAAACTTAAAAAAAAATAAAATAAAAAAAAAATCTTACTATCATTCTTTAATACTGCTTATGTTGTAGTACTTGGAATTGTGTTGCATTTAGTATTTAGTTTGAATTGTGTGTTTATTTACTTTGGTTAATTTGGATCATTAGTGCTTAAGTTTGTATTTGGCTTGTTTTGGTTTCTGCATAGTGTGCATAGGTGTCTATTTGGGTGTAGCTGGTAACTGGTTTCATTAGATTAGCATAAGAAAAGGCTTGGCTCGCTTCGTTAGCGTATCAACTGCAGTAGGTGTATTTATAGGAGGTTTCAACTATGTGAGTTTACTCTGTAAGTAGTTTGCAGCCAGACACAAGTGCAGCAGACAGACAGAAGTGTGTAGTTTCAAAAACTGCAGTACTTAAGTCAAGCTTGAGGTAAGCTCAGGCTATTACTATTACTTCACTCTTACTTCTCTCTTCTTTTCTATTGTAGACAAAAAACTTAAAAAAAAAAAAAAAAAAAAAATCTTACTATCATTCTTTAATACTGCTTATGTTGTAGTACTTGGAATTGTGTTGCATTTAGTATTTAGTTTGAATTGTGTGTTTATTTACTTTGGTTAATTTGGATCATTAGTGCTTAAGTTTGTATTTGGCTTGTTTTGGTTTCTGCATAGTGTGCATAGGTGTCTATTTGGGTGTAGCTGGTAACTGGTTTCATTAGATTAGCATAAGAAAAGGCTTGGCTCGCTTCGTTAGCGTATCAACTGCAGTAGGTGTATTTATAGGAGGTTTCAACTCTGTGAGTTTACTCTGTAAGTAGTTTGCAGACAGACACAAGTGCAGCAGACAGACAGAAGTGTGTAGTTTCAAAAACTGCAGTACTTAAGTCAAGCTTGAGGTAAGCTCAGGCTATTACTATTACTTCACTCTTACTTCTCTCTTCTTTTCTATTGTAGACAAAAAACTTAAAAAAAAAAAAAATAATAAAAAAATCTTACTATCATTCTTTAATACTGCTTATGTTGTAGTACTTGGAATTGTGTTGCATTTAGTATTTAGTTTGAATTGTGTGTTTATTTACTTTGGTTAATTTGGATCATTAGTGCTTAAGTTTGTATTTGGCTTGTTTTGGTTTCTGCATAGTGTGCATAGGTGTCTACTTGGGTGTAGCTGGTAACTGGTTTCATTAGATTAGCATAAGAAAAGGCTTGGCTCGCTTCGTTAGCGTATCAACTGCAGTAGGTGTATTTATAGGAGGTTTCAACTCTGTGAGTTTACTCTGTAAGTAGTTTGCAGCCAGACACAAGTGCAGCAGACAGACAGAAGTGTGTAGTTTCAAAAACTGCAGTACTTAAGTCAAGCTTGAGGTAAGCTCAGGCTATTACTATTACTTCACTCTTACTTCTCTCTTCTTTTCTATTGTAGACAAAAAACTTAAAAAAAAAAAAAAAAAAAAATCTTACTATCATTCTTTAATACTGCTTATGTTGTAGTACTTGGAATTGTGTTGCATTTAGTATTTAGTTTGAATTGTGTGTTTATTTACTTTGGTTAATTTGGATCATTAGTGCTTAAGTTTGTATTTGGCTTGTTTTGGTTTCTGCATAGTGTGCATAGGTGTCTATTTGGGTGTAGCTGGTAACTGGTTTAATTAGATTAGCATAAGAAAAGGCTTGGCTCGCTTCGTTAGCGTATCAACTGCAGTAGGTGTATTTATAGGAGGTTTCAACTCTGTGAGTTTACTCTGTAAGTAGTTTGCAGCTAGACACAAGTGCAGCAGACAGACAGAAGTGTGTAGTTTCAAAAACTGCAGTACTTAAGTCAAGCTTGAGGTAAGCTCAGGCTATTACTATTACTTCACTCTTACTTCTCTCTTCTTTTCTATTGTAGACAAAAAACTTAAAAAAAAAAATAAAAAAAAAAATCTTACTATCATTCTTTAATACTGCTTATGTTGTAGTACTTGGAATTGTGTTGCATTTAGTATTTAGTTTGAATTGTGTGTTTATTTACTTTGGTTAATTTGGATCATTAGTGCTTAAGTTTGTATTTGGCTTGTTTTGGTTTCTGCATAGTGTGCATAGGTGTCTATTTGGGTGTAGCTGGTAACTGGTTTCATTAGATTAGCATAAGAAAAGGCTTGGCTCGCTTCGTTAGCGTATCAACTGCAGTAGGTGTATTTATAGGAGGTTTCAACTCTGTGAGTTTACTCTGTAAGTAGTTTGCAGCCAGACACAAGTGCAGCAGACAGACAGAAGTGTGTAGTTTCAAAAACTGCAGTACTTAAGTCAAGCTTGAGGTAAGCTCAGGCTATTACTATTATTTCACTCTTACTTCTCTCTTCTTTTCTATTGTAGACAAAAAACTTAAAAAAAAAAAAAAAAAAAATCTTACTATCATTCATTAATACTGCTTATGTTGTAGTACTTGGAATTGTGTTGCATTTAGTATTTAGTTTGAATTGTGTGTTTATTTACTTTGGTTAATTTGGATCATTAGTGCTTAAGTTTGTATTTGGCTTGTTTTGGTTTCTGCATAGTGTGCATAGGTGTCTATTTGGGTGTAGCTGGTAACTGGTTTCATTAGATTAGCATAAGAAAAGGCTTGGCTCGCTTCGTTAGCGTATCAACTGCAGTAGGTGTATTTATAGGAGGTTTCAACTCTGTGAGTTTACTCTGTAAGTAGTTTGCAGCCAGACACAAGTGCAGCAGACAGACAGAAGTGTGTAGTTTCAAAAACTGCAGTACTTAAGTCAAGCTTGAGGTAAGCTCAGGCTATTACTATTACTTCACTCTTACTTCTCTCTTCTTTTCTATTGTAGACAAAAAACTTAAAAAAAAAAAAAAAAAAATCTTACTATCATTCATTAATACTGCTTATGTTGTAGTACTTGGAATTGTGTTGCATTTAGTATTTAGTTTGAATTGTGTGTTTATTTACTTTGGTTAATTTGGATCATTAGTGCTTAAGTTTGTATTTGGCTTGTTTTGGTTTCTGCATAGTGTGCATAGGTGTCTATTTGGGTGTAGCTGGTAACTGGTTTCATTAGATTAGCATAAGAAAAGGCTTGGCTCGCTTCGTTAGCGTATCAACTGCAGTAGGTGTATTTATAGGAGGTTTCAACTCTGTGAGTTTACTCTGTAAGTAGTTTGCAGCCAGACACAAGTGCAGCAGACAGACAGAAGTGTGTAGTTTCAAAAACTGCAGTACTTAAGTCAAGCTTGAGGTAAGCTCAGGCTATTACTATTACTTCACTCTTACTTCTCTCTTCTTTTCTATTGTAGACAAAAAACTTAAAAAAAAAAAAAATCAAAAAAAAATCTTACTATCATTCATTAATACTGCTTATGTTGTAGTACTTGGAATTGTGTTGCATTTAGTATTTAGTTTGAATTGTGTGTTTATTTACTTTGGTTAATTTGGATCATTAGTGCTTAAGTTTGTATTTGGCTTGTTTTGGTTTCTGCATAGTGTGCATAGGTGTCTATTTGGGTGTAGCTGGTAACTGGTTTCATTAGATTAGCATAAGAAAAGGCTTGGCTCGCTTCGTTAGCGTATCAACTGCAGTAGGTGTATTTATAGGAGGTTTCAACTCTGTGAGTTTACTCTGTAAGTAGTTTGCAGCCAGACACAAGTGCAGCAGACAGACAGAAGTGTGTAGTTTCAAAAACTGCAGTACTTAAGTCAAGCTTGAGGTAAGCTCAGGCTATTACTATTACTTCACTCTTACTTCTCTCTTCTTTTCTATTGTAGACAAAAAACTTAAAAAAAATAAATAAAAAAAAAATCTTACTATCATTCTTTAATACTGCTTATGTTGTAGTACTTGGAATTGTGTTGCATTTAGTATTTAGTTTGAATTGTGTGTTTATTTACTTTGGTTAATTTGGATCATTAGTGCTTAAGTTTGTATTTGGCTTGTTTTGGTTTCTGCATAGTGTGCATAGGTGTCTATTTGGGTGTAGCTGGTAACTGGTTTCATTAGATTAGCATAAGAAAAGGCTTGGCTCGCTTCGTTAGCGTATCAACTGCAGTAGGTGTATTTATAGGAGGTTTCAACTCTGTGAGTTTACTCTGTAAGTAGTTTGCAGCCAGACACAAGTGCAGCAGGCAGACAGAAGTGTGTAGTTTCAAAAACTGCAGTACTTAAGTCAAGCTTGAGGTAAGCTCAGGCTATTACTATTACTTCACTCTTACTTCTCTCTTCTTTTCTATTGTAGACAAAAAACTTAAAAAAAAAAAAAAAAAAAAAAAATCTTACTATCATTCATTAATACTGCTTATGTTGTAGTACTTGGAATTGTGTTGCATTTAGTATTTAGTTTGAATTGTGTGTTTATTTACTTTGGTTAATTTGGATCATTAGTGCTTAAGTTTGTATTTGGCTTGTTTTGGTTTCTGCATAGTGTGCATAGGTGTCTATTTGGGTGTAGCTGGTAACTGGTTTCATTAGATTAGCATAAGAAAAGGCTTGGCTCGCTTCGTTAGCGTATCAACTGCAGTAGGTGTATTTATAGGAGGTTTCAACTCTGTGAGTTTACTCTGTAAGTAGTTTGCAGCCAGACACAAGTGCAGCAGACAGACAGAAGTGTGTAGTTTCAAAAACTGCAGTACTTAAGTCAAGCTTGAGGTAAGCTCAGGCTATTACTATTACTTCACTCTTACTTCTCTCTTCTTTTCTATTGTAGACAAAAAACTTAAAAAAAAAAAAAAAAAAAAAAAATCTTACTATCATTCATTAATACTGCTTATGTTGTAGTACTTGGAATTGTGTTGCATTTAGTATTTAGTTTGAATTGTGTGTTTATTTACTTTGGTTAATTTGGATCATTAGTGCTTAAGTTTGTATTTGGCTTGTTTTGGTTTCTGCATAGTGTGCATAGGTGTCTATTTGGGTGTAGCTGGTAACTGGTTTCATTAGATTAGCATAAGAAAAGGCTTGGCTCGCTTCGTTAGCGTATCAACTGCAGTAGGTGTATTTATAGGAGGTTTCAACTCTGTGAGTTTACTCTGTAAGTAGTTTGCAGCCAGACACAAGTGCAGCAGACAGACAGAAGTGTGTAGTTTCAAAAACTGCAGTACTTAAGTCAAGCTTGAGGTAAGCTCAGGCTATTACTATTACTTCACTCTTACTTCTCTCTTCTTTTCTATTGTAGACAAAAAACTTAAAAAAAAAATAAAATAAAAAAAAAATCTTACTATCATTCTTTAATACTGCTTATGTTGTAGTACTTGGAATTGTGTTGCATTTAGTATTTAGTTTGAATTGTGTGTTTATTTACTTTGGTTAATTTGGATCATTAGTGCTTAAGTTTGTATTTGGCTTGTTTTGTTTTCTGCATAGTGTGCATAGGTGTCTATTTGGGTGTAGCTGGTAACTGGTTTCATTAGATTAGCATAAGAAAAGGCTTGGCTCGCTTCGTTAGCGTATCAACTGCAGTAGGTGTATTTATAGGAGGTTTCAACTCTGTGAGTTTACTCTGTAAGTAGTTTGCAGCCAGACACAAGTGCAGCAGACAGACAGAAGTGTGTAGTTTCAAAAACTGCAGTACTTAAGTCAAGCTTGAGGTAAGCTCAGGCTATTACTATTACTTCACTCTTACTTCTCTCTTCTTTTCTATTGTAGACAAAAAACTTAAAAAAAAAAAAATAAAAAAAAAATCTTACTATCATTCTTTAATACTGCTTATGTTGTAGTACTTGGAATTGTGTTGCATTTAGTATTTAGTTTGAATTGTGTGTTTATTTACTTTGGTTAATTTGGATCATTAGTGC
This sequence comes from Rhinophrynus dorsalis, assembly GCA_037306005.1. Classification (NCBI taxonomy): domain Eukaryota; kingdom Metazoa; phylum Chordata; class Amphibia; order Anura; family Rhinophrynidae; genus Rhinophrynus; species Rhinophrynus dorsalis. The sequence goes on from CM074718.1 coordinate 700,943,171, forward strand.
TTAAGTTTGTATTTGGCTTGTTTTGGTTTCTGCATAGTGTGCATAGGTGTCTATTTGGGTGTAGCTGGTAACTGGTTTCATTAGATTAGCATAAGAAAAGGCTTGGCTCGCTTCGTTAGCGTATCAACTGCAGTAGGTGTATTTATAGGAGGTTTCAACTCTGTGAGTTTACTCTGTAAGTAGTTTGCAGCCAGACACAAGTGCAGCAGGCAGACAGAAGTGTGTAGTTTCAAAAACTGCAGTACTTAAGTCAAGCTTGAGGTAAGCTCAGGCTATTACTATTACTTCACTCTTACTTCTCTCTTCTTTTCTATTGTAGACAAAAAACTTAAAAAAAAAAAAAAAAAAATCTTACTATCATTCTTTAATACTGCTTATGTTGTAGTACTTGGAATTGTGTTGCATTTAGTATTTAGTTTGAATTGTGTGTTTATTTACTTTGGTTAATTTGGATCATTAGTGCTTAAGTTTGTATTTGGCTTGTTTTGGTTTCTGCATAGTGTGCATAGGTGTCTATTTGGGTGTAGCTGGTAACTGGTTTCATTAGATTAGCATAAGAAAAGGCTTGGCTCGCTTCGTTAGCGTATCAACTGCAGTAGGTGTATTTATAGGAGGTTTCAACTCTGTGAGTTTACTCTGTAAGTAGTTTGCAGCCAGACACAAGTGCAGCAGACAGACAGAAGTGTGTAGTTTCAAAAACTGCAGTACTTAAGTCAAGCTTGAGGTAAGCTCAGGCTATTACTATTACTTCACTCTTACTTCTCTCTTCTTTTCTATTGTAGACAAAAAACTTAAAAAAAAAAAAAAAAAAAAAAAAATCTTACTATCATTCTTTAATACTGCTTATGTTGTAGTACTTGGAATTGTGTTGCATTTAGTATTTAGTTTGAATTGTGTGTTTATTTACTTTGGTTAATTTGGATCATTAGTGCTTAAGTTTGTATTTGGCTTGTTTTGGTTTCTGCATAGTGTGCATAGGTGTCTATTTGGGTGTAGCTGGTAACTGGTTTCATTAGATTAGCATAAGAAAAGGCTTGGCTCGCTTCGTTAGCGTATCAACTGCAGTAGGTGTATTTATAGGAGGTTTCAACTCTGTGAGTTTACTCTGTAAGTAGTTTGCAGCCAGACACAAGTGCAGCAGACAGACAGAAGTGTGTAGTTTCAAAAACTGCAGTACTTAAGTCAAGCTTGAGGTAAGCTCAGGCTATTACTATTACTTCACTCTTACTTCTCTCTTCTTTTCTATTGTAGACAAAAAACTTAAAAAAAATAAAATAAAAAAAAAATAAAAATCTTACTATCATTCATTAATACTGCTTATGTTGTAGTACTTGGAATTGTGTTGCATTTAGTATTTAGTTTGAATTGTGTGTTTATTTACTTTGGTTAATTTGGATCATTAGTGCTTAAGTTTGTATTTGGCTTGTTTTGGTTTCTGCATAGTGTGCATAGGTGTCTATTTGGGTGTAGCTGGTAACTGGTTTCATTAGATTAGCATAAGAAAAGGCTTGGCTCGCTTCGTTAGCGTATCAACTGCAGTAGGTGTATTTATAGGAGGTTTCAACTCTGTGAGTTTACTCTGTAAGTAGTTTGCAGCCAGACACAAGTGCAGCAGACAGACAGAAGTGTGTAGTTTCAAAAACTGCAGTACTTAAGTCAAGCTTGAGGTAAGCTCAGGCTATTACTATTACTTCACTCTTACTTCTCTCTTCTTTTCTATTGTAGACAAAAAACTTAAAAAAAAAAAAAAAAAATCTTACTATCATTCATTAATACTGCTTATGTTGTAGTACTTGGAATTGTGTTGCATTTAGTTTGAATTGTGTGTTTATTTACTTTGGTTAATTTGGATCATTAGTGCTTAAGTTTGTATTTGGCTTGTTTTGGTTTCTGCATAGTGTGCATAGGTGTCTATTTGGGTGTAGCTGGTAACTGGTTTCATTAGATTAGCATAAGAAAAGGCTTGGCTCGCTTCGTTAGCGTATCAACTGCAGTAGGTGTATTTATAGGAGGTTTCAACTCTGTGAGTTTACTCTGTAAGTAGTTTGCAGCCAGACACAAGTGCAGCAGACAGACAGAAGTGTGTAGTTTCAAAAACTGCAGTACTTAAGTCAAGCTTGAGGTAAGCTCAGGCTATTACTATTACTTCACTCTTACTTCTCTCTTCTTTTCTATTGTAGACAAAAAACTTAAAAAAAAATAAAAAATAAAAAAAAAATCTTACTATCATTCTTTAATACTGCTTATGTTGTAGTACTTGGAATTGTGTTGCATTTAGTATTTAGTTTGAATTGTGTGTTTATTTACTTTGGTTAATTTGGATCATTAGTGCTTAAGTTTGTATTTGGCTTGTTTTGGTTTCTGCATAGTGTGCATAGGTGTCTATTTGGGTGTAGCTGGTAACTGGTTTCATTAGATTAGCATAAGAAAAGGCTTGGCTCGCTTCGTTAGCGTATCAACTGCAGTAGGTGTATTTATAGGAGGTTTCAACTCTGTGAGTTTACTCTGTAAGTAGTTTGCAGCCAGACACAAGTGCAGCAGACAGACAGAAGTGTGTAGTTTCAAAAACTGCAGTACTTAAGTCAAGCTTGAGGTAAGCTCAGGCTATTACTATTACTTCACTCTTACTTCTCTCTTCTTTTCTATTGTAGACAAAAAACTTAAAAAAAATAAAATAAAAAAAAAATAAAAATCTTACTATCATTCATTAATACTGCTTATGTTGTAGTACTTGGAATTGTGTTGCATTTAGTATTTAGTTTGAATTGTGTGTTTATTTACTTTGGTTAATTTGGATCATTAGTGCTTAAGTTTGTATTTGGCTTGTTTTGGTTTCTGCATAGTGTGCATAGGTGTCTATTTGGGTGTAGCTGGTAACTGGTTTCATTAGATTAGCATAAGAAAAGGCTTGGCTCGCTTCGTTAGCGTATCAACTGCAGTAGGTGTATTTATAGGAGGTTTCAACTCTGTGAGTTTACTCTGTAAGTAGTTTGCAGCCAGACACAAGTGCAGCAGACAGACAGAAGTGTGTAGTTTCAAAAACTGCAGTACTTAAGTCAAGCTTGAGGTAAGCTCAGGCTATTACTATTACTTCACTCTTACTTCTCTCTTCTTTTCTATTGTAGACAAAAAACTTAAAAAAAAAAAAAAAAAAAAAAAATCTTACTATCATTCATTAATACTGCTTATGTTGTAGTACTTGGAATTGTGTTGCATTTAGTTTGAATTGTGTGTTTATTTACTTTGGTTAATTTGGATCATTAGTGCTTAAGTTTGTATTTGGCTTGTTTTGGTTTCTGCATAGTGTGCATAGGTGTCTATTTGGGTGTAGCTGGTAACTGGTTTCATTAGATTAGCATAAGAAAAGGCTTGGCTCGCTTCGTTAGCGTATCAACTGCAGTAGGTGTATTTATAGGAGGTTTCAACTCTGTGAGTTTACTCTGTAAGTAGTTTGCAGCCAGACACAAGTGCAGCAGACAGACAGAAGTGTGTAGTTTCAAAAACTGCAGTACTTAAGTCAAGCTTGAGGTAAGCTCAGGCTATTACTATTACTTCACTCTTACTTCTCTCTTCTTTTCTATTGTAGACAAAAAACTTAAAAAAAATAAAATAAAAAAAAAATAAAAATCTTACTATCATTCATTAATACTGCTTATGTTGTAGTACTTGGAATTGTGTTGCATTTAGTATTTAGTTTGAATTGTGTGTTTATTTACTTTGGTTAATTTGGATCATTAGTGCTTAAGTTTGTATTTGGCTTGTTTTGGTTTCTGCATAGTGTGCATAGGTGTCTATTTGGGTGTAGCTGGTAACTGGTTTCATTAGATTAGCATAAGAAAAGGCTTGGCTCGCTTCGTTAGCGTATCAACTGCAGTAGGTGTATTTATAGGAGGTTTCAACTCTGTGAGTTTACTCTGTAAGTAGTTTGCAGCCAGACACAAGTGCAGCAGACAGACAGAAGTGTGTAGTTTCAAAAACTGCAGTACTTAAGTCAAGCTTGAGGTAAGCTCAGGCTATTACTATTACTTCACTCTTACTTCTCTCTTCTTTTCTATTGTAGACAAAAAACTTAAAAAAAAAAAAAAAAAAAAAAATCTTACTATCATTCATTAATACTGCTTATGTTGTAGTACTTGGAATTGTGTTGCATTTAGTTTGAATTGTGTGTTTATTTACTTTGGTTAATTTGGATCATTAGTGCTTAAGTTTGTATTTGGCTTGTTTTGGTTTCTGCATAGTGTGCATAGGTGTCTATTTGGGTGTAGCTGGTAACTGGTTTCATTAGATTAGCATAAGAAAAGGCTTGGCTCGCTTCGTTAGCGTATCAACTGCAGTAGGTGTATTTATAGGAGGTTTCAACTCTGTGAGTTTACTCTGTAAGTAGTTTGCAGCCAGACACAAGTGCAGCAGACAGACAGAAGTGTGTAGTTTCAAAAACTGCAGTACTTAAGTCAAGCTTGAGGTAAACTCAGGCTATTACTATTACTTCACTCTTACTTCTCTCTTCTTTTCTATTGTAGACAAAAAACTTAAAAAAAAAAAAAAATAAAAAAAAAATCTTACTATCATTCTTTAATACTGCTTATGTTGTAGTACTTGGAATTGTGTTGCATTTAGTATTTAGTTTGAATTGTGTGTTTATTTACTTTGGTTAATTTGGATCATTAGTGCTTAAGTTTGTATTTGGCTTGTTTTGGTTTCTGCATAGTGTGCATAGGTGTCTATTTGGGTGTAGCTGGTAACTGGTTTCATTAGATTAGCATAAGAAAAGGCTTGGCTCGCTTCGTTAGCGTATCAACTGCAGTAGGTGTATTTATAGGAGGTTTCAACTCTGTGAGTTTACTCTGTAAGTAGTTTGCAGCCAGACACAAGTGCAGCAGGCAGACAGAAGTGTGTAGTTTCAAAAACTGCAGTACTTAAGTCAAGCTTGAGGTAAGCTCAGGCTATTACTATTACTTCACTCTTACTTCTCTCTTCTTTTCTATTGTAGACAAAAAACTTAAAAAAAATAAAATAAAAAAAAAATCTTACTATCATTCTTTAATACTGCTTATGTTGTAGTACTTGGAATTGTGTTGCATTTAGTATTTAGTTTGAATTGTGTGTTTATTTACTTTGGTTAATTTGGATCATTAGTGCTTAAGTTTGTATTTGGCTTGTTTTGGTTTCTGCATAGTGTGCATAGGTGTCTATTTGGGTGTAGCTGGTAACTGGTTTCATTAGATTAGCATAAGAAAAGGCTTGGCTCGCTTCGTTAGCGTATCAACTGCAGTAGGTGTATTTATAGGAGGTTTCAACTCTGTGAGTTTACTCTGTAAGTAGTTTGCAGCCAGACACAAGTGCAGCAGACAGACAGAAGTGTGTAGTTTCAAAAACTGCAGTACTTAAGTCAAGCTTGAGGTAAGCTCAGGCTATTACTATTACTTCACTCTTACTTCTCTCTTCTTTTCTATTGTAGACAAAAAACTTAAAAAAAAAAAAAAAAAAATCTTACTATCATTCATTAATACTGCTTATGTTGTAGTACTTGGAATTGTGTTGCATTTAGTATTTAGTTTGAATTGTGTGTTTATTTACTTTGGTTAATTTGGATCATTAGTGCTTAAGTTTGTATTTGGCTTGTTTTGGTTTCTGCATAGTGTGCATAGGTGTCTATTTGGGTGTAGCTGGTAACTGGTTTCATTAGATTAGCATAAGAAAAGGCTTGGCTCGCTTCGTTAGCGTATCAACTGCAGTAGGTGTATTTATAGGAGGTTTCAACTCTGTGAGTTTACTCTGTAAGTAGTTTGCAGCCAGACACAAGTGCAGCAGACAGACAGAAGTGTGTAGTTTCAAAAACTGCAGTACTTAAGTCAAGCTTGAGGTAAGCTCAGGCTATTACTATTACTTCACTCTTACTTCTCTCTTCTTTTCTATTGTAGACAAAAAACTTAAAAAAAAAAAAAATAAAAAAAAAATCTTACTATCATTCTTTAATACTGCTTATGTTGTAGTACTTGGAATTGTGTTGCATTTAGTATTTAGTTTGAATTGTGTGTTTATTTACTTTGGTTAATTTGGATCATTAGTGCTTAAGTTTGTATTTGGCTTGTTTTGGTTTCTGCATAGTGTGCATAGGTGTCTATTTGGGTGTAGCTGGTAACTGGTTTCATTAGATTAGCATAAGAAAAGGCTTGGCTCGCTTCGTTAGCGTATCAACTGCAGTAGGTGTATTTATAGGAGGTTTCAACTCTGTGAGTTTACTCTGTAAGTAGTTTGCAGCCAGACACAAGTGCAGCAGGCAGACAGAAGTGTGTAGTTTCAAAAACTGCAGTACTTAAGTCAAGCTTGAGGTAAGCTCAGGCTATTACTATTACTTCACTCTTACTTCTCTCTTCTTTTCTATTGTAGACAAAAAACTTAAAAAAAAAAAAAAAAAAAAAAAAAATCTTACTATCATTCTTTAATACTGCTTATGTTGTAGTACTTGGAATTGTGTTGCATTTAGTATTTAGTTTGAATTGTGTGTTTATTTACTTTGGTTAATTTGGATCATTAGTGCTTAAGTTTGTATTTGGCTTGTTTTGGTTTCTGCATAGTGTGCATAGGTGTCTATTTGGGTGTAGCTGGTAACTGGTTTCATTAGATTAGCATAAGAAAAGGCTTGGCTCGCTTCGTTAGCGTATCAACTGCAGTAGGTGTATTTATAGGAGGTTTCAACTCTGTGAGTTTACTCTGTAAGTAGTTTGCAGCCAGACACAAGTGCAGCAGACAGACAGAAGTGTGTAGTTTCAAAAACTGCAGTACTTAAGTCAAGCTTGAGGTAAGCTCAGACTATTACTATTACTTCACTCTTACTTCTCTCTTCTTTTCTATTGTAGACAAAAAACTTAAAAAAAAAAAAAAAAAAAAAAAAAATCTTACTATCATTCATTAATACTGCTTATGTTGTAGTACTTGGAATTGTGTTGCATTTAGTATTTAGTTTGAATTGTGTGTTTATTTACTTTGGTTAATTTGGATCATTAGTGCTTAAGTTTGTATTTGGCTTGTTTTGGTTTCTGCATAGTGTGCATAGGTGTCTATTTGGGTGTAGCTGGTAACTGGTTTCATTAGATTAGCATAAGAAAAGGCTTGGCTCGCTTCGTTAGCGTATCAACTGCAGTAGGTGTATTTATAGGAGGTTTCAACTCTGTGAGTTTACTCTGTAAGTAGTTTGCAGCCAGACACAAGTGCAGCAGACAGACAGAAGTGTGTAGTTTCAAAAACTGCAGTACTTAAGCTTGAGGTAAGCTCAGGCTATTACTATTACTTCACTCTTACTTCTCTCTTCTTTTCTATTGTAGACAAAAAACTTAAAAAAAAAAAAAAAAAAATCTTACTATCATTCTTTAATACTGCTTATGTTGTAGTACTTGGAATTGTGTTGCATTTAGTATTTAGTTTGAATTGTGTGTTTATTTACTTTGGTTAATTTGGATCATTAGTGCTTAAGTTTGTATTTGGCTTGTTTTGGTTTCTGCATAGTGTGCATAGGTGTCTATTTGGGTGTAGCTTGTAACTGGTTTCATTAGATTAGCATAAGAAAAGGCTTGGCTCGCTTCGTTAGCGTATCAACTGCAGTAGGTGTATTTATAGGAGGTTTCAACTCTGTGAGTTTACTCTGTAAGTAGTTTGCAGCCAGACACAAGTGCAGCAGGCAGACAGAAGTGTGTAGTTTCAAAAACTGCAGTACTTAAGTCAAGCTTGAGGTAAGCTCAGGCTATTACTATTACTTCACTCTTACTTCTCTCTTCTTTTCTATTGTAGACAAAAAACTTAAAAAAAAAAAAAAAAAAAAAAATCTTACTATCATTCTTTAATACTGCTTATGTTGTAGTACTTGGAATTGTGTTGCATTTAGTATTTAGTTTGAATTGTGTGTTTATTTACTTTGGTTAATTTGGATCATTAGTGCTTAAGTTTGTATTTGGCTTGTTTTGGTTTCTGCATAGTGTGCATAGGTGTCTATTTGGGTGTAGCTGGTAACTGGTTTCATTAGATTAGCATAAGAAAAGGCTTGGCTCGCTTCGTTAGCGTATCAACTGCAGTAGGTGTATTTATAGGAGGTTTCAACTCTGTGAGTTTACTCTGTAAGTAGTTTGCAGCCAGACACAAGTGCAGCAGACAGACAGAAGTGTGTAGTTTCAAAAACTGCAGTACTTAAGTCAAGCTTGAGGTAAGCTCAGGCTATTACTATTACTTCACTCTTACTTCTCTCTTCTTTTCTATTGTAGACAAAAAACTTAAAAAAAAAAAAAAAAAAAAAAAATCTTACTATCATTCATTAATACTGCTTATGTTGTAGTACTTGGAATTGTGTTGCATTTAGTATTTAGTTTGAATTGTGTGTTTATTTACTTTGGTTAATTTGGATCATTAGTGCTTAAGTTTGTATTTGGCTTGTTTTGGTTTCTGCATAGTGTGCATAGGTGTCTATTTGGGTGTAGCTGGTAACTGGTTTCATTAGATTAGCATAAGAAAAGGCTTGGCTCGCTTCGTTAGCGTATCAACTGCAGTAGGTGTATTTATAGGAGGTTTCAACTCTGTGAGTTTACTCTGTAAGTAGTTTGCAGCCAGACACAAGTGCAGCAGACAGACAGAAGTGTGTAGTTTCAAAAACTGCAGTACTTAAGTCAAGCTTGAGGTAAGCTCAGGCTATTACTATTACTTCACTCTTACTTCTCTCTTCTTTTCTATTGTAGACAAAAAACTTAAAAAAAAAAAAAAAAAAATCTTACTATCATTCATTAATACTGCTTATGTTGTAGTACTTGGAATTGTGTTGCATTTAGTATTTAGTTTGAATTGTGTGTTTATTTACTTTGGTTAATTTGGATCATTAGTGCTTAAGTTTGTATTTGGCTTGTTTTGGTTTCTGCATAGTGTGCATAGGTGTCTATTTGGGTGTAGCTGGTAACTGGTTTCATTAGATTAGCATAAGAAAAGGCTTGGCTCGCTTCGTTAGCGTATCAACTGCAGTAGGTGTATTTATAGGAGGTTTCAACTCTGTGAGTTTACTCTGTAAGTAGTTTGCAGCCAGACACAAGTGCAGCAGACAGACAGAAGTGTGTAGTTTCAAAAACTGCAGTACTTAAGTCAAGCTTGAGGTAAGCTCAGGCTATTACTATTACTTCACTCTTACTTCTCTCTTCTTTTCTATTGTAGACAAAAAACTTAAAAAAAAAAAAAAAAAAATCTTACTATCATTCATTAATACTGCTTATGTTGTAGTACTTGGAATTGTGTTGCATTTAGTATTTAGTTTGAATTGTGTGTTTATTTACTTTGGTTAATTTGGATCATTAGTGCTTAAGTTTGTATTTGGCTTGTTTTGGTTTCTGCATAGTGTGCATAGGTGTCTATTTGGGTGTAGCTGGTAACTGGTTTCATTAGATTAGCATAAGAAAAGGCTTGGCTCGCTTCGTTAGCGTATCAACTGCAGTAGGTGTATTTATAGGAGGTTTCAACTCTGTGAGTTTACTCTGTAAGTAGTTTGCAGCCAGACACAAGTGCAGCAGACAGACAGAAGTGTGTAGTTTCAAAAACTGCAGTACTTAAGTCAAGCTTGAGGTAAGCTCAGGCTATTACTATTACTTCACTCTTACTTCTCTCTTCTTTTCTATTGTAGACAAAAAACTTAAAAAAAAAAAAAAAAAAAAAAAAATCTTACTATCATTCTTTAATACTGCTTATGTTGTAGTACTTGGAATTGTGTTGCATTTAGTATTTAGTTTGAATTGTGTGTTTATTTACTTTGGTTAATTTGGATCATTAGTGCTTAAGTTTGTATTTGGCTTGTTTTGGTTTCTGCATAGTGTGCATAGGTGTCTATTTGGGTGTAGCTGGTAACTGGTTTCATTAGATTAGCATAAGAAAAGGCTTGGCTCGCTTCGTTAGCGTATCAACTGCAGTAGGTGTATTTATAGGAGGTTTCAACTCTGTGAGTTTACTCTGTAAGTAGTTTGCAGCCAGACACAAGTGCAGCAGGCAGACAGAAGTGTGTAGTTTCAAAAACTGCAGTACTTAAGTCAAGCTTGAGGTAAGCTCAGGCTATTACTATTACTTCACTCTTACTTCTCTCTTCTTTTCTATTGTAGACAAAAAACTTAAAAAAAAAAAAAAAAAAAAAAAAAAATCTTACTATCATTCTTTAATACTGCTTATGTTGTAGTACTTGGAATTGTGTTGCATTTAGTATTTAGTTTGAATTGTGTGTTTATTTACTTTGGTTAATTTGGATCATTAGTGCTTAAGTTTGTATTTGGCTTGTTTTGGTTTCTGCATAGTGTGCATAGGTGTCTATTTGGGTGTAGCTGGTAACTGGTTTCATTAGATTAGCATAAGAAAAGGCTTGGCTCGCTTCGTTAGCGTATCAACTGCAGTAGGTGTATTTATAGGAGGTTTCAACTCTGTGAGTTTACTCTGTAAGTAGTTTGCAGCCAGACACAAGTGCAGCAGACAGACAGAAGTGTGTAGTTTCAAAAACTGCAGTACTTAAGTCAAGCTTGAGGTAAGCTCAGACTATTACTATTACTTCACTCTTACTTCTCTCTTCTTTTCTATTGTAGACAAAAAACTTAAAAAAAAAAAAAAAAAAAAAAAAATCTTACTATCATTCATTAATACTGCTTATGTTGTAGTACTTGGAATTGTGTTGCATTTAGTATTTAGTTTGAATTGTGTGTTTATTTACTTTGGTTAATTTGGATCATTAGTGCTTAAGTTTGTATTTGGCTTGTTTTGGTTTCTGCATAGTGTGCATAGGTGTCTATTTGGGTGTAGCTGGTAACTGGTTTCATTAGATTAGCATAAGAAAAGGCTTGGCTCGCTTCGTTAGCGTATCAACTGCAGTAGGTGTATTTATAGGAGGTTTCAACTCTGTGAGTTTACTCTGTAAGTAGTTTGCAGCCAGACACAAGTGCAGCAGACAGACAGAAGTGTGTAGTTTCAAAAACTGCAGTACTTAAGCTTGAGGTAAGCTCAGGCTATTACTATTACTTCACTCTTACTTCTCTCTTCTTTTCTATTGTAGACAAAAAACTTAAAAAAAAAAAAAAAAAAATCTTACTATCATTCTTTAATACTGCTTATGTTGTAGTACTTGGAATTGTGTTGCATTTAGTATTTAGTTTGAATTGTGTGTTTATTTACTTTGGTTAATTTGGATCATTAGTGCTTAAGTTTGTATTTGGCTTGTTTTGGTTTCTGCATAGTGTGCATAGGTGTCTATTTGGGTGTAGCTGGTAACTGGTTTCATTAGATTAGCATAAGAAAAGGCTTGGCTCGCTTCGTTAGCGTATCAACTGCAGTAGGTGTATTTATAGGAGGTTTCAACTCTGTGAGTTTACTCTGTAAGTAGTTTGCAGCCAGACACAAGTGCAGCAGGCAGACAGAAGTGTGTAGTTTCAAAAACTGCAGTACTTAAGTCAAGCTTGAGGTAAGCTCAGGCTATTACTATTACTTCACTCTTACTTCTCTCTTCTTTTCTATTGTAGACAAAAAACTTAAAAAAAAAAAAAAAAAAAAAAATCTTACTATCATTCTTTAATACTGCTTATGTTGTAGTACTTGGAATTGTGTTGCATTTAGTATTTAGTTTGAATTGTGTGTTTATTTACTTTGGTTAATTTGGATCATTAGTGCTTAAGTTTGTATTTGGCTTGTTTTGGTTTCTGCATAGTGTGCATAGGTGTCTATTTGGGTGTAGCTGGTAACTGGTTTCATTAGATTAGCATAAGAAAAGGCTTGGCTCGCTTCGTTAGCGTATCAACTGCAGTAGGTGTATTTATAGGAGGTTTCAACTCTGTGAGTTTACTCTGTAAGTAGTTTGCAGCCAGACACAAGTGCAGCAGACAGACAGAAGTGTGTAGTTTCAAAAACTGCAGTACTTAAGTCAAGCTTGAGGTAAGCTCAGGCTATTACTATTACTTCACTCTTACTTCTCTCTTCTTTTCTATTGTAGACAAAAAACTTAAAAAAAAAAAAAAAAAAAAAAAATCTTACTATCATTCATTAATACTGCTTATGTTGTAGTACTTGGAATTGTGTTGCATTTAGTATTTAGTTTGAATTGTGTGTTTATTTACTTTGGTTAATTTGGATCATTAGTGCTTAAGTTTGTATTTGGCTTGTTTTGGTTTCTGCATAGTGTGCATAGGTGTCTATTTGGGTGTAGCTGGTAACTGGTTTCATTAGATTAGCATAAGAAAAGGCTTGGCTCGCTTCGTTAGCGTATCAACTGCAGTAGGTGTATTTATAGGAGGTTTCAACTCTGTGAGTTTACTCTGTAAGTAGTTTGCAGCCAGACACAAGTGCAGCAGACAGACAGAAGTGTGTAGTTTCAAAAACTGCAGTACTTAAGTCAAGCTTGAGGTAAGCTCAGGCTATTACTATTACTTCATTCTTACTTCTCTCTTCTTTTCTATTGTAGACAAAAAACTTAAAAAAAAAAAAAAATAAAAAAAAAATCTTACTATCATTCTTTAATACTGCTTATGTTGTAGTACTTGGAATTGTGTTGCATTTAGTATTTAGTTTGAATTGTGTGTTTATTTACTTTGGTTAATTTGGATCATTAGTGCTTAAGTTTGTATTTGGCTTGTTTTGGTTTCTGCATAGTGTGCATAGGTGTCTATTTGGGTGTAGCTGGTAACTGGTTTCATTAGATTAGCATAAGAAAAGGCTTGGCTCGCTTCGTTAGCGTATCAACTGCAGTAGGTGTATTTATAGGAGGTTTCAACTCTGTGAGTTTACTCTGTAAGTAGTTTGCAGCCAGACACAAGTGCAGCAGGCAGACAGAAGTGTGTAGTTTCAAAAACTGCAGTACTTAAGTCAAGCTTGAGGTAAGCTCAGGCTATTACTATTACTTCACTCTTACTTCTCTCTTCTTTTCTATTGTAGACAAAAAACTTAAAAAAAATAAAATAAAAAAAAAATCTTACTATCATTCTTTAATACTGCTTATGTTGTAGTACTTGGAATTGTGTTGCATTTAGTATTTAGTTTGAATTGTGTGTTTATTTACTTTGGTTAATTTGGATCATTAGTGCTTAAGTTTGTATTTGGCTTGTTTTGGTTTCTGCATAGTGTGCATAGGTGTCTATTTGGGTGTAGCTGGTAACTGGTTTCATTAGATTAGCATAAGAAAAGGCTTGGCTCGCTTCGTTAGCGTATCAACTGCAGTAGGTGTATTTATAGGAGGTTTCAACTCTGTGAGTTTACTCTGTAAGTAGTTTGCAGCCAGACACAAGTGCAGCAGACAGACAGAAGTGTGTAGTTTCAAAAACTGCAGTACTTAAGTCAAGCTTGAGGTAAGCTCAGGCTATTACTATTACTTCACTCTTACTTCTCTCTTCTTTTCTATTGTAGACAAAAAACTTAAAAAAAAAAAAAAAAAATCTTACTATCATTCATTAATACTGCTTATGTTGTAGTACTTGGAATTGTGTTGCATTTAGTATTTAGTTTGAATTGTGTGTTTATTTACTTTGGTTAATTTGGATCATTAGTGCTTAAGTTTGTATTTGGCTTGTTTTGGTTTCTGCATAGTGTGCATAGGTGTCTATTTGGGTGTAGCTGGTAACTGGTTTCATTAGATTAGCATAAGAAAAGGCTTGGCTCGCTTCGTTAGCGTATCAACTGCAGTAGGTGTATTTATAGGAGGTTTCAACTCTGTGAGTTTACTCTGTAAGTAGTTTGCAGCCAGACACAAGTGCAGCAGGCAGACAGAAGTGTGTAGTTTCAAAAACTGCAGTACTTAAGTCAAGCTTGAGGTAAGCTCAGGCTATTACTATTACTTCATTCTTACTTCTCTCTTCTTTTCTATTGTAGACAAAAAACTTAAAAAAAAAAAAAAAATAAAAAAAAATCTTACTATCATTCTTTAATACTGCTTATGTTGTAGTACTTGGAATTGTGTTGCATTTAGTATTTAGTTTGAATTGTGTGTTTATTTACTTTGGTTAATTTGGATCATTAGTGCTTAAGTTTGTATTTGGCTTGTTTTGGTTTCTGCATAGTGTGCATAGGTGTCTATTTGGGTGTAGCTGGTAACTGGTTTCATTAGATTAGCATAAGAAAAGGCTTGGCTCGCTTCGTTAGCGTATCAACTGCAGTAGGTGTATTTATAGGAGGTTTCAACTCTGTGAGTTTACTCTGTAAGTAGTTTGCAGCCAGACACAAGTGCAGCAGGCAGACAGAAGTGTGTAGTTTCAAAAACTGCAGTACTTAAGTCAAGCTTGAGGTAAGCTCAGGCTATTACTATTACTTCACTCTTACTTCTCTCTTCTTTTCTATTGTAGACAAAAAACTTAAAAAAAATAAAATAAAAAAAAAATCTTACTATCATTCTTTAATACTGCTTATGTTGTAGTACTTGGAATTGTGTTGCATTTAGTATTTAGTTTGAATTGTGTGTTTATTTACTTTGGTTAATTTGGATCATTAGTGCTTAAGTTTGTATTTGGCTTGTTTTGGTTTCTGCATAGTGTGCATAGGTGTCTATTTGGGTGTAGCTGGTAACTGGTTTCATTAGATTAGCATAAGAAAAGGCTTGGCTCGCTTCGTTAGCGTATCAACTGCAGTAGGTGTATTTATAGGAGGTTTCAACTCTGTGAGTTTACTCTGTAAGTAGTTTGCAGCCAGACACAAGTGCAGCAGACAGACAGAAGTGTGTAGTTTCAAAAACTGCAGTACTTAAGTCAAGCTTGAGGTAAGCTCAGGCTATTACTATTACTTCACTCTTACTTCTCTCTTCTTTTCTATTGTAGACAAAAAACTTAAAAAAAAAAAAAAAATAAAAAAAAAATCTTACTATCATTCTTTAATACTGCTTATGTTGTAGTACTTGGAATTGTGTTGCATTTAGTATTTAGTTTGAATTGTGTGTGTTTATTTACTTTGGTTAATTTGGATCATTAGTGCTTAAGTTTGTATTTGGCTTGTTTTGGTTTCTGCATAGTGTGCATAGGTGTCTATTTGGGGTGTAGCTGGTAACTGGTTTCATTAGATTAGCATAAGAAAAGGCTTGGCTCGCTTCGTTAGCGTATCAACTGCAGTAGGTGTATTTATAGGAGGTTTCAACTCTGTGAGTTTACTCTGTAAGTAGTTTGCAGCCAGACACAAGTGCAGCAGGCAGACAGAAGTGTGTAGTTTCAAAAACTGCAGTACTTAAGTCAAGCTTGAGGTAAGCTCAGGCTATTACTATTACTTCACTCTTACTTCTCTCTTCTTTTCTATTGTAGACAAAAAACTTAAAAAAAATAAAATAAAAAAAAAATCTTACTATCATTCTTTAATACTGCTTATGTTGTAGTACTTGGAATTGGTGTTGCATTTAGTATTTAGTTTGAATTGTGTGTTTATTTACTTTGGTTAATTTGGATCATTAGTGCTTAAGTTTGTATTTGGCTTGTTTTGGTTTCTGCATAGTGTGCATAGGTGTCTATTTGGGTGTAGCTGGTAACTGGTTTCATTAGATTAGCATAAGAAAAGGCTTGGCTCGCTTCGTTAGCGTATCAACTGCAGTAGGTGTATTTATAGGAGGTTTCAACTCTGTGAGTTTACTCTGTAAGTAGTTTGCAGCCAGACACAAGTGCAGCAGACAGACAGAAGTGTGTAGTTTCAAAAACTGCAGTACTTAAGTCAAGCTTGAGGTAAGCTCAGGCTATTACTATTACTTCACTCTTACTTCTCTCTTCTTTTCTATTGTAGACAAAAAACTTAAAAAAAAAAAAAAAAAAATCTTACTATCATTCATTAATACTGCTTATGTTGTAGTACTTGGAATTGTGTTGCATTTAGTATTTAGTTTGAATTGTGTGTTTATTTACTTTGGTTAATTTGGATCATTAGTGCTTAAGTTTGTATTTGGCTTGTTTTGGTTTCTGCATAGTGTGCATAGGTGTCTATTTGGGTGTAGCTGGTAACTGGTTTCATTAGATTAGCATAAGAAAAGGCTTGGCTCGCTTCGTTAGCGTATCAACTGCAGTAGGTGTATTTATAGGAGGTTTCAACTCTGTGAGTTTACTCTGTAAGTAGTTTGCAGCCAGACACAAGTGCAGCAGGCAGACAGAAGTGTGTAGTTTCAAAAACTGCAGTACTTAAGTCAAGCTTGAGGTAAGCTCAGGCTATTACTATTACTTCATTCTTACTTCTCTCTTCTTTTCTATTGTAGACAAAAAACTTAAAAAAAAAAAAAAATAAAAAAAAAATCTTACTATCATTCTTTAATACTGCTTATGTTGTAGTACTTGGAATTGTGTTGCATTTAGTATTTAGTTTGAATTGTGTGTTTATTTACTTTGGTTAATTTGGATCATTAGTGCTTAAGTTTGTATTTGGCTTGTTTTGGTTTCTGCATAGTGTGCATAGGTGTCTATTTGGGTGTAGCTGGTAACTGGTTTCATTAGATTAGCATAAGAAAAGGCTTGGCTCGCTTCGTTAGCGTATCAACTGCAGTAGGTGTATTTATAGGAGGTTTCAACTCTGTGAGTTTACTCTGTAAGTAGTTTGCAGCCAGACACAAGTGCAGCAGGCAGACAGAAGTGTGTAGTTTCAAAAACTGCAGTACTTAAGTCAAGCTTGAGGTAAGCTCAGGCTATTACTATTACTTCACTCTTACTTCTCTCTTCTTTTCTATTGTAGACAAAAAACTTAAAAAAAATAAAATAAAAAAAAAATCTTACTATCATTCTTTAATACTGCTTATGTTGTAGTACTTGGAATTGTGTTGCATTTAGTATTTAGTTTGAATTGTGTGTTTATTTACTTTGGTTAATTTGGATCATTAGTGCTTAAGTTTGTATTTGGCTTGTTTTGGTTTCTGCATAGTGTGCATAGGTGTCTATTTGGGTGTAGCTGGTAACTGGTTTCATTAGATTAGCATAAGAAAAGGCTTGGCTCGCTTCGTTAGCGTATCAACTGCAGTAGGTGTATTTATAGGAGGTTTCAACTCTGTGAGTTTACTCTGTAAGTAGTTTGCAGCCAGACACAAGTGCAGCAGACAGACAGAAGTGTGTAGTTTCAAAAACTGCAGTACTTAAGTCAAGCTTGAGGTAAGCTCAGGCTATTACTATTACTTCACTCTTACTTCTCTCTTCTTTTCTATTGTAGACAAAAAACTTAAAAAAAAAAAAAAAAAAAATCTTACTATCATTCATTAATACTGCTTATGTTGTAGTACTTGGAATTGTGTTGCATTTAGTATTTAGTTTGAATTGTGTGTTTATTTACTTTGGTTAATTTGGATCATTAGTGCTTAAGTTTGTATTTGGCTTGTTTTGGTTTCTGCATAGTGTGCATAGGTGTCTATTTGGGTGTAGCTGGTAACTGGTTTCATTAGATTAGCATAAGAAAAGGCTTGGCTCGCTTCGTTAGCGTATCAACTGCAGTAGGTGTATTTATAGGAGGTTTCAACTCTGTGAGTTTACTCTGTAAGTAGTTTGCAGCCAGACACAAGTGCAGCAGGCAGACAGAAGTGTGTAGTTTCAAAAACTGCAGTACTTAAGTCAAGCTTGAGGTAAGCTCAGGCTATTACTATTACTTCACTCTTACTTCTCTCTTCTTTTCTATTGTAGACAAAAAACTTAAAAAAAATAAAATAAAAAAAAAATCTTACTATCATTCTTTAATACTGCTTATGTTGTAGTACTTGGAATTGTGTTTGCATTTAGTATTTAGTTTGAATTGTGTGTTTATTTACTTTGGTTAATTTGGATCATTAGTGCTTAAGTTTGTATTTGGCTTGTTTTGGTTTCTGCATAGTGTGCATAGGTGTCTATTTGGGTGTAGCTGGTAACTGGTTTCATTAGATTAGCATAAGAAAAGGCTTGGCTCGCTTCGTTAGCGTATCAACTGCAGTAGGTGTATTTATAGGAGGTTTCAACTCTGTGAGTTTACTCTGTAAGTAGTTTGCAGCCAGACACAAGTGCAGCAGACAGACAGAAGTGTGTAGTTTCAAAAACTGCAGTACTTAAGTCAAGCTTGAGGTAAGCTCAGGCTATTACTATTACTTCACTCTTACTTCTCTCTTCTTTTCTATTGTAGACAAAAAACTTAAAAAAAAAAAAAAAAAAAATCTTACTATCATTCATTAATACTGCTTATGTTGTAGTACTTGGAATTGTGTTGCATTTAGTATTTAGTTTGAATTGTGTGTTTATTTACTTTGGTTAATTTGGATCATTAGTGCTTAAGTTTGTATTTGGCTTGTTTTGGTTTCTGCATAGTGTGCATAGGTGTCTAGTTGGGTGTAGCTGGTAACTGGTTTCATTAGATTAGCATAAGAAAAGGCTTGGCTCGCTTCGTTAGCGTATCAACTGCAGTAGGTGTATTTATAGGAGGTTTCAACTCTGTGAGTTTACTCTGTAAGTAGTTTGCAGCCAGACACAAGTGCAGCAGACAGACAGAAGTGTGTAGTTTCAAAAACTGCAGTACTTAAGTCAAGCTTGAGGTAAGCTCAGGCTATTACTATTACTTCACTCTTACTTCTCTCTTCTTTTCTATTGTAGACAAAAAACTTAAAAAAAAAAAAAAATAAAAAAAAAATCTTACTATCATTCTTTAATACTGCTTATGTTGTAGTACTTGGAATTGTGTTGCATTTAGTATTTAGTTTGAATTGTGTGTTTATTTACTTTGGTTAATTTGGATCATTAGTGCTTAAGTTTGTATTTGGCTTGTTTTGGTTTCTGCATAGTGTGCATAGGTGTCTATTTGGGTGTAGCTGGTAACTGGTTTCATTAGATTAGCATAAGAAAAGGCTTGGCTCGCTTCGTTAGCGTATCAACTGCAGTAGGTGTATTTATAGGAGGTTTCAACTCTGTGAGTTTACTCTGTAAGTAGTTTGCAGCCAGACACAAGTGCAGCAGGCAGACAGAAGTGTGTAGTTTCAAAAACTGCAGTACTTAAGTCAAGCTTGAGGTAAGCTCAGGCTATTACTATTACTTCACTCTTACTTCTCTCTTCTTTTCTATTGTAGACAAAAAACTTAAAAAAAAAAAAAAAAAAAAAAAAAAAATCTTACTATCATTCTTTAATACTGCTTATGTTGTAGTACTTGGAATTGTGTTGCATTTAGTATTTAGTTTGAATTGTGTGTTTATTTACTTTGGTTAATTTGGATCATTAGTGCTTAAGTTTGTATTTGGCTTGTTTTGGTTTCTGCATAGTGTGCATAGGTGTCTATTTGGGTGTAGCTGGTAACTGGTTTCATTAGATTAGCATAAGAAAAGGCTTGGCTCGCTTCGTTAGCGTATCAACTGCAGTAGGTGTATTTATAGGAGGTTTCAACTCTGTGAGTTTACTCTGTAAGTAGTTTGCAGCCAGACACAAGTGCAGCAGACAGACAGAAGTGTGTAGTTTCAAAAACTGCAGTACTTAAGTCAAGCTTGAGGTAAGCTCAGACTATTACTATTACTTCACTCTTACTTCTCTCTTCTTTTCTATTGTAGACAAAAAACTTAAAAAAAAAAAAAAAAAAAAAAAAATCTTACTATCATTCATTAATACTGCTTATGTTGTAGTACTTGGAATTGTGTTGCATTTAGTATTTAGTTTGAATTGTGTGTTTATTTACTTTGGTTAATTTGGATCATTAGTGCTTAAGTTTGTATTTGGCTTGTTTTGGTTA